>BLSH010545343.1:30454-40971 GCA_018402905.1 Glandirana rugosa | reverse complement strand
CAGGCTATAGGGAGAGGTTCCTGCTGCTCCTGTGAGGGACAGATTATTGTTCTAAAATCATCTCATCATAGTGCTATAGGGAAATGTTCCTACTGCTCCTGTGAGGGAAAGATTATTGTATTAAAATCATCTCATAGTGCTATAGGGAGATGTTCCTGTTGCTCCTGTGAGGAACAGATTATTGTTTTAAAATCATTGCATAGTGCTATAGTGAGAAGTTCCTGCTGCTCCTGTGAGGGACAGATTATTGTTCTAAAATCATCTCATCATTATGCTATAGGGAGAGGTTCCTGCTGCTCCTGTGATGGACATAGTATTGTTCTAAGGTCATCTCATACTGCTAGAAGGAGAGGTTCCTGCTGCTCCTGTGAGGGACAGATTATTGTTCTAAAATCATCTCATCATAGTGCTATAGGGACAGGTTCCTGCTGCTCCTGTGAGGGGTAGATTATTGTTCTAAAATCATCTCATCATAGTGCTACAGTGAGAGGTTCCTGCTGCTGATGTGATTGACAGATTATTGTGCTAAAATCATCTCATAGTGCTATAGGGAAAGGATCCTGCTGCTCCCGTGAGGGACAGATTATTGTTCTAAAATCATCTCATATTGCCATAGGGAGAGGTTCCTGCTCGTCTTGTGAGGGACAGATTATTGCTCTAAAATCATCTCATCATAGTGCTACAGTGAGAGGTTCCTGATGCGGGTGTGAGGGACAGATTATTGTGCTAAAATCATCTCATAGTGCTATAGGGAAAGGATCCTGCTGCTCCTGTGAGGAACAGATTATTGTTCTAAAATTATCTTATCATAGTACTATAGTGAGAGGTTCCTGCTGCTCCTGTGAGCGACATATTATTGCTCTAAAATCATCTCATCATAGTGCTATAGGGAGAGTTTCCTGCTGCTCCTGTGAGGTACATATTATTGTTCTAAAATCATCTCATCATAGTGCTATAGGGAAAGGATCCTGCTGCTCCTGTGTGGGACAGATTATTGTTCTAAAATCATCTCATAGTGTTATAGGGAGATATTCCTGCTGCTGCTGTGAGGGACAGATTATTGTTCTAAAATCACCTCATCATAGTGCTATAGGGAGAGGTTCCTGCTGCTCCGGTGAGGGACAGATTATTGTTCTTAAATCATCTCATAGTGCTATAGGTAGAGGTTCCTGATGCTGGTGTGAGGAACAGATTATTGTTCTAAAATCATCTAATAGTGCCATAGGGAAAGGTTCCTGCTGCTGATGTGAGGGACAGATTATTGTTCTAAAATAATCTCAAAACCCTATAGGGAGAGGATCCTGCTGCGCCTGTGAGGGACAGATTATTGTTCTAAAATCATCTCATAGTGCTATAGGGAAAGGTTCCAGCTGCTCCTGTGAGGGACAGATTATTGTTCTAAAATCATCTCATCATAATGCTATAGGGATAGGTTCCTGCTGCTCCTGTGATGGAAAGATTATTGTTCTAAAATCATTTCATCATAGAGCTACAGGGAGAGGTTCTTGCTGCTTGTGTGAGGTACAGATTATTGTTCTAAAATCATGTCATACTGCTGCAGGCAAGTGTTCCTGCTGCTTCTGTGAGGGACAGATTATTGTTCTAAAATCATCTCATCATAGCATTAAAAGGAGAGGTTCCTGCTGCTCCTGTTAAGGAAAGATTATTGTTCTAAAACCATCTCTTCATCGTGCTACAGGGAGAGGTTCCTGCTGCTGCTGTGAGGGACAGATTATTGTTCTAAGATCATCTCATAGTGCTGTAGGGAGAGGTTCCTGCTGCTCCTGTGAGGGACAGATTATTGTTCTAAAATCATCGCATGGTGCTATAGGGAGAGGTTCCTGTTGCTCGTGTGAGGGACAGATTATTGTTCTAAAATCATCTCATAGTGCTATAAGGAGAGTTTCCTGCTGCTCCTGTGAGGGACAGATTATTGTTATAAAATCATCTCATAGTGTTATAGGGAGAGGTTCCTGCTGCTACTGTGAGGGACAGATTATTGTTCTAAAATCATCTCATCATAGTGCTATAGGGAGAGGTTCACTCTCCTCCTGTGAGGGACAGATTATTGTTCTAAAAACGTCTCATAGTGCTATAGGGAGAGGTTCCTGCTGCTCCTGTGAGGGACAGATTAATGTTCTAAAATCATCTCATAGTGTTATAGGGACAGGTCCCTGCTGCTCCTGTGAGGGATAGATTATTGTTCTAAAATCATCTCATCATAGTGCTACAGTGAGAGGGTTCTTCTGCTGGTGTGAGGGACAGATTATTGTGCTAAAATCATCTCATAGTGCTATAGGGAAAGGATCCTGCTGCTCCTGTGAGGGACAGATTATTGTTATAAAATGATCTCATAGTGTTATAGGGAGAGGTTCCTGCTGCTGCTGTGAGGGACAGATTATTGTTCTAAAATCATCTCATCATAATGCTATAGGGAGAGGTTCCTGTTCCTCCTGTGAGGTACAGATTATTGTTCTAAAAATGTCTCATAGTGCTATAGGTAGAGGTTCCTGCTGTTGGTGTGAGAGACAGATTATTGTTCTAAAATCATCTCATAGTGCTATAGGGAGAGGTTCCTGCTGGTCCTGTGAGGGACAGATTATTGTTCTAAAATCATCTCATAGTGCTATAGGGAAAGGTTCCTGCTGCTCCTGTGAGGGACAGATTATTGTTCTAAAATCATCTCATAGTGCTATAGGGAGAGGTTCCTGTTGCTCGTGTGAGGGACAGATTATTGTTCTAAAATCATCTCATAGTGCTATAAGGAGAGTTTCCTGCTGCTCCTGTGAGGGACAGATTATTGTTCTAAAATAATCTCATAGTGTTATAGGGAAAGGATCCTGCTGCTCCTGTGAGGGACAGATTATTGTTATAAAATCATCTCATAGTGTTATAGGGAGAGGTTCCTGCTGCTACTGTGAGGGACAGATTATTGTTCTAAAATCATCTCATCATAGTGCTATAGGGAGAGGTTCCTGCTCCTCCTGTGAGGGACAGATTATTGTTCTAAAAATGTTACATAGTGCTATAGGTAGAGGTTCCTGCTGTTGGTGTGAGGGACAGATTATTGTTCTAAAATCATCTCATAGTGTTATAGGGAGAGGTTCCTGCTGCTGCTGTGAGGGACAGATTATTGTTCTAAAATCATCTCATAGTGCTATAGGGAGAGTTTCCTGCTGCTGCTGTGAGGGACAGATTATTGTTTTAAAAACATCTCATCATAGTGCTATAGGGAGAGGTTCCTGCTGCTCCTGTGAGGGACAGATTACAGTTCTAAAATAATCTCATCATAGTGCTATAGGGAAAGGTTCCAGCTGCTCCTGTGAGGGACAGATTATTGTTCTAAAATCATCTCATCATAGTGATATAGGGAGAGGTTCCTGCTCCTCATGTGAGGGACAGATTATTGTTCTAAAAACGTCTCATAGTGCTATAGGTAGAGGTTCCTGCTGCTCCTGTGAGGGACAGATTACTGTTCTAAAATAATCTCATAATAGTGCTATAGGGAGAGGTTCCTGCTGGTCCTGTGAGGGACAGATTATTGTTCTAAAATCATCTCATAGTGCTATAGGGAAAGGTTCCAGCTGCTCCTGTGAGGGATAGATTATTGTTCTAAAATCATCTCATAGTGCTATAGGGAGATGTTCCTGCTCCTCGTGTGAGGGATAGAATATTGTTCTAAAATCATCTCATCATAGTGCTACAGTGAGAGGTCCCTGCTGCTCCTGTGAGGGACAGATTGTTGTTCTAAAATCATCTCATAGTGCTATAGGGAGAGTTCCCTGCTGCTGCTGTGAGGGACAGATTATTGTTTTAAAAACATCTCATCATAGTGCTATAGGGAGAGGTTGCTGCTGCTCCTGTGAGGGACAGATTATTGTTCTAAAATAATCTCATAGTGCTATAGGGAGGGGTTCCTGCTGCTCCTGTGAGGGAAAGATTAATGTTCTAAAATTATCTCATAGTGTTATAGGGAGAGGTCCCTGCTGCTCCTGTGAGGGATAGATTATTGTTCTAAAATCATCTCATCATAGTGCTACAGTGAGAGGGTTCTGCTGCTGGTGTGAGGGACAGATTATTGTGCTAAAATCATCTCATAGTGTTATAGGGAAAGGATCCTGCTGCTCCTGTGAGGGACAGATTATTGTATTAAAGTCATCTCATAGTGTTATAGGGAGAGGTTCCTGCTTCTGCTGTGAGGGACAGATTATTGTTCTAAAATCATCTCATCATAGTGCTATAGGGAGAGGTTCCTGCTCCTCCTGTGAGGGACAGATTATTGTTCTAAAAACGTCTCATAGTGCTATAGGTAGAGGTTCCTGCTGTTGGTGTGAGGGACAGATTATTGTTCTAAAATCATCTCATAGTGCTATAGGGAGAGGTTCCTGCTGGTCCGGTGAGGGACAGATTATTGTTCTAAAATCATCTCATAGTGCTATAGGGAAAGGTTCCAGCTGCTCCTGTGAGGGACAGATTATTGTTCTAAAATCATCTCATAGTGCTATAGGGAGAGTTTCCTGCTGCTGCTGTGAGGGACAGATTATTATTTTAAAAACATCTCATCATAGTGCTATAGGGAGAGGTTCCTGCTGCTCCTGTGAGGGACAGATTATTGTTCTAAAATCATCTCATAGTGCTATAGGGAGAGGTTCCTGCTGGTCCTATGAGGGACAGATTATTGTTCTAAAATCATCTCATAGTGCTATAGGGAAAGGTTCCAGCTGCTCCTGTGAGGGATAGATTATTGTTCTAATATCATCTCATTGTGCTCTAGGAAGATGTTCCTGCTGCACCTGTGAGGGACAGCTTATTGTTCTAAAATAATCTCATAGTGCTATAGGGAGATGTTCCTACTCCTCCTGTGAGGGATACAATATTGTTCTAAAATCATCTCATCATAGTGCTACAGTGAGAGATTAATGCTGCTGGTGTGAGGGACAGATTATTGTTCTAAAATCATAGTATAGTGCTATAGGGAATGGTTCCTGCTGCTCCTGTGAGGGACAGATTATTGTTCTAAAATCATCTCATCATAGTGCTATGGGGAGAGGTTCCTGCTTCTCCTGTGAGAAACAGATTATTGTTCTAAAATCATCTCATCATAATGCTATAGAGAGAGGTTCCTGCTGGTCCTGTGAGGGACAGATTATTGTTCTAAAATCATCTTATAATTCAATAGGGAAAGGTTCCAGCTGCTCCTGTGAGGGACAGATTATTGTTCTAAAATCATCTCATAGTGCTTTAGGGAGAGGTTCCTGCTGCTCCTGTGAGGGACAGATTATTTTTCTAAAATAATCTCATAGTGCTATAGGGAAAGGTTCTCGCTGCTCCTGTGAGGGACAGATTATTGTTCTAAAATCATCTCATGGTGCTATAGGGAGAGGTTCCTGCTGCTCCTGTGAGATACAGCTTATTGTTCTAAAATAATCTCATAGTGCTATAGGGAGATGTTCCTGCTCCTCCTGTGAGGGATTCAATATTGTTCTAAAATCATCTCATCATAGTGCTACAGTGAGAGGTTCCTGCTACTTGTTTGGGGGACAGATTATTGTTCTAAAAACATCTTATACTGCTGTAGGGAGAGGTTCCTGCTGCTCCTGTGAGTGACAGATTATTGTTCTAAAATCATCTCATCATAGTGCTGTGGGGAGAGGTTCCTGCTTCTCCTGTGAGGGACAGATTATTGTTCTAAAATCATCTCATCATAATGCTATAGGGAGAGGTTCCTGCTGCTCCTGTGAGGGAAAGATTATTGTTCTAAAATCATCTCATCATAGAGCTACAGGGAGAGGTTCTTGCTGCTTGTGTGAGGGACAGATTATTGTTCTAAAATCATCTCATACTGCTGCAGGGAAATGTTCCTGCTGCTCCTGTGAGGGACAGATTATTGTTCTAAAATCATCTCATCATAGCGTTAAAAGGAGAGGTTCCTGCTGCTCCTGTTAAGGAAAGATTATTGTTCTAAAACCATCTCTTCATCGTGCTACAGGGAGAGGTTCCTGCTGCTGCTGTGAGGGACAGATTATTGTTCTAAGATCATCTCATAGTGCTATAGGGAGAGGTTCCTGCTGCTCCTGTGAGGGACAGATTATTGTTCTAAATTCATCGCATGGTGCTATAGGGAGAGGTTCCTGTTGCTCGTGTGAGGGACAGATTATTGTTCTAAAATCATTTCATAGTGCTATAGGGAGAGTTTCCTGCTGCTGCTGTGAGGGACAGATTATTGTTTTAAAAACATCTCATCATAGTGCTATAGGGAGAGGTTCCTGCTGCTCCTGTGAGTGACAGATTACTGTTCTAAAATAATCTCATAGTGCTATAGGGAGAGGTTCCTGCTGCTTCTATGAGGGACAGATTATTGTTCTAAAATCATCTCAGTGCTATAGGGAGAGATTCCTGCTGGTCCTGTGAGGGACAGATTATTGTTCTAAAATCATCTCATAGTGTTATAGGCAGAGGTTCCTGCTGCTCCTGTGAGGGAAAGATTATTGTTCTAAAATCATCTCATCATAGTGCTACAGGGAGAGGTTACTGCTGCTTGTGTGAGGGACAGATTATTATTCTAAAATCATCTCATACTACTGCAGGGAAATGTTCCTGCTGCTCCTTTGAGGGACAGATTATTGTTCTAAAATCATCTCATCATAGTGCTATAGGGAGAGGTTCCTGCTGCTCCTGTGAGGGACAGGGTATTGTTCTAAAATCATCTCATCATAGTGCTATAGGGAGAGGTTCCTGCTGCTCCAGTGAGGGACAGATTATTGTTCTAAAATCATCTCATCATAGTGCTACAGGGAGAAGTTCCTGCTGCTTGTTTGAGGGACAGATTATTGTTCTAAAAACATCTCATACTGCTGGAGGGAGAGGTTCCTGCCGCTCCTGTAAGGGACATAATATTGTTCTAAAAACATCTCATCATAGTGCTACAGGGAGAGGTTCCTGCTGCTCCTGTGAGGGACAGATTATTGTTCTAAAATCATCTCATACTGCTAGAGGGAGAGGTTCCTGCTGCTCCTGTGAGGGAAAGATAATTGTTCTAAAATCATCTCATCATAGTGCTATAGGGAGAGGTTCCTGCTGCTTCTGTGAGGGACAGATTATTGTTCTAAAATAATCCCATAGTGCTATAGGGAGAGGTTCCTGTTGGTCCTGTGAGGGACAGATTATTTATTTTAAAATCATCTCATCATAGTGCTACAGTGAGAGGTTTCTGCTGCTGGTGTGATGGACAGATTATTGTGCTAAAATCATCTCATGATAGTGCTATAGGGAGAGGTTTTTGCTGCTCCTGTGATGGACAGGTTAGTGTTCTAAAATCATCTCATCATAGTGCTATAGGGAGAGGTTCCTGCTGCTCCAGTGAGGGACAGATTATTGTTCTAAAATCATAGCATAGTGCTATAGGGAATGGTTCCTGCTGCTTGTTTGAGGGACAGATTATTGTTCTAAAAACATCTCATACTGCTGGAGGGAGAGGTTCCTGCTGCTCCTGTGAGGGACATAATATTGTTCTAAAAACATCTCATCATAGTGCTACAGGGAGAGGTTCCTGCTGCTTCAGTGAGGGACAGATTATTGTTCTAAAATCATCTCATAGTGCAATAGGGAGAGGTTCCTGTTGGTCCTGTGAGGGACAAATTATTTATTTTAAAATCATCTCATCATAGTGCTACAGTGAGAGGTTCCTGCTGCTGGTATGATGGACAGATTATTGTGCTAAAATCATCTCATAGTGCTATAGGGAGAGGTTCATGCTGTGGGAGTGAGGGACAGATTATCGTTCTAAAATCATCTCATAGTGCTATAGCGAGAGGTTCCTGCTGCTACTGTGAGGGACAGATTATTGTTCTAAAATCATCTCATAGTGCTATAGGGAAAGGTTCCTGCTGCTCCTGTAAAGGAAAGATTATTGTTCTAAAATCATCTCATAGTGCTATAGCGTGAGGTTCCTGCTGCTCCTGTGATGGACAGATTATTGTTCTAAAATCATCTCATAGTGCTATAAGGAGAGGTTCCTGCTCCTCCTGTGAGGGACAGACTATTGTTCTAAAATCATCACATCATAGTGCTACAGTGAGAGGTTCCTGCTGCTGGTGTGAGGGACAGATTATTGTTATCAAATCATCTCATAATGCTATAGGGAATGGTTTCTACTGCTCCAGTGAGAGACAGATTATTGTTCTAAAATATTCTTATCATAGTGCTATAGGGAGAGGTTCCTGCTGCTCCTGTGAGGGACAGGTTATTGTTCTAAAATCATCTCATCATAGTGCTATAGGGAGAGGTTCCTGCTGCTCCAGTGAGGGACAGATTATTGTTCTAAAATCATAGCATAGTGCTATAGGGAATGGTTCCTGCTGCTCTTGTGAGGGACAGATCATTGTTCTAAAATAATCTCGTAGTGCTATAGGGAGAGGTTCCTGTTGGTCCTGTGAGGGACAGATTATTTACTTTAAAATCATCTCATCATAGTGCTACAGTGAGAGGTTCCTGCTGCTGGTGTGATGGACAGATTATTGTGCTAAAATCATCTCATCATAGTGCTATAGGGAGAGGTTTCTGCTGCTCCTGTGAGGGACAGGTTAGTGTTCTAAAATCATCTCATCATAGTGCTATAGGGAGAGGTTCCTGCTGCTCCAGTGAGGGACAGATTATTGTTCCAAAATCATCTCATAGTGCTATAGGGAGAGTTTCCTGTTGGTCCTGTGAGGGACAGATTATTTATTTTTAAATCATCTCATCATAGTGCTACAGTGAGAGGTTCCTGCTGCTGGTGTGATCGACAGATTAATGTGCTAAAATCATCTCATAGTACTATAGGGAAAGGTTCCTGCTGCTCTTGTGAGGGACAGATTATTGTTCTAAAATCATAGCATAGTGCTATAGGGAATGGTTCCTGCTGCTCTTTTGAGGGACAGATCATTGTTCTAAAAGCATCTCATCATAATGCTACAGGGAGAAGTTCCTGCTACTTGTTTGAGGGACAGATTATTGTTCTAAAATCATCTCATACTGCTGGAGGGAGAGGTTCCTGCTGCTCCTGTGAGGGACATAATATTGTTTTAAAAACATCTCATCATAGTGCTACAGGGAGAGGTTCCTGCTGCTCCTGTGTGGGAAAGATAATTGTTCTAAAATCATCTCATCATAGTGCTACAGTGAGAGGCTCCTGCTGCTCCAGTGAGGGACAGATTATTGTTCTAAAATCATCTCATAGTGCTATAGGGAGAGGTTCCTGTTGGTCCTGTGAGGGACAGATTATTTATTTTAAAATCATCTCATCATAGTGCTACAGTGAGAGGTTCCTGCTGCTGGTGTGATGAACAGATTATTGTGCTAAAATCATCTCATAGTACTATAGGGAAAGGTTCCTGCTGCTCTTGTGAGGGACAGATTATTGATCTAAAATCATCCCATAGTGCTATAGGGAGAGGTTAATGATGTGGGAGTGAGGGACAGATTATCGTTCTAAAATCATCTCATAGTGCTATAGCGAGAGGTTCCTGCTGCTACTGTGAGGGACAGATTATTGTTCTAAGATCATTTCATAGTGCTATAGGGATAGTTTCCTGCTGCTCCTGTGAGGGACAGATTTTTGTTTTAAAATCATCGCATAGTGCTGTAGGGAGAGGTTCCTGTTGCTCCTGTGAGGGACAGATTATTGTACTAATATCATCTCATAGTGCTATAGGGAAAGGTTCCTGCTGCTCCTGTAAGGGAAATATTATTATTCTAAAATCATCTCATAGTGCTATAGGGAAAGGTTCCTGCTGCTCCTGTGCGGGACAGATTATTGTTCTAAAAACATCTCATAGTGCTATAGGGAGATGTTCCTGCTCCTCATGTGAGGGATAAAATATAGTTCTAAAATCATCTCATCATAGTGCTACAGTGAGAGGTTCCTGCTGCTGGTGTGAGGGACAGATTATTGTTATAAAATCATCTCATAATGCTATAGGGAAAGGTTCATGCTGATCCTGTGATGGACAGATTATTGTTCTAAAATCACAGTATAGTGCTATAGGGAATGGTTCCTACTGCGCCTGTGAGGGACAGATTATTGTTCTAAAATCATCTCATAGTGCTATAAGGAAAGGTTGCTGCTGCTCCTGTGAAGGAAAGATTATTGTTCTAAAATCATCTCATAGTGCTATAGGGTGAGGTTCCTGCTGCTCCTGTGATGGACAGATTATTGTTCTAAAATCATCTCATAGTGCTATAAGGAGAGGTTCCTACTCCTCCTGTGAGGGACAGACTATTGTTCTAAAATCATCACATCATAGTGCTACAGTGAGAGGTTCCTGCTGCTGGTGTGAGGGACAGATTATTGTTATAAAATCATCTCATAATGTTATAGGGAGAGGTTCCTGTTGGTCCTGTGAGGGACAGATTATTTATTTTAAAATCATCTCATCATAGTGCTACAGTGAGAGGTTCCTGCTGCTGGTGTGATGGACAGATTAATCCTTGGAGAGGAATATCGTGATACTCTACTAAAATCTTGTTATTAGACAGGT
>BLSH010545343.1:3693-13864 GCA_018402905.1 Glandirana rugosa | reverse complement strand
AGTGCTATAGGGAAAGGTTCCTGCTGCTGCTGTGAAGGAAAGATTATTGTTATAAAATCATCTCATATTTTTATAGGGTGAGGTTCCTGCTGCTCCTGTGATGGACAGATTATTGTTCTAAAATCATCTCATAGTGCTATAAGGAGAGGTTCCTGCTCCTCCTGTGAGGGACAGACTATTGTTCTAAAATCATTACATCATAGTGCTACAGTGAGAAGTTCCTGCTGCTGGTGTGAGGGACAGATTATTGTTATAAAATCATCTCATAATGCTATAGGGAAAGGTTCCTGCTGCTCCTGTGATGGACAGATTATTGTTCTAAAATCACATTATAGTGCTATAGGGAATGGTTTCTACTGCTCCTGTGAGGGACAGATTATTGTTCTAAAATCATCTCATCATAGTGCTAAAGGGAGAGGTTCCTGCTGCTCCTGTGGGGGACAGGTAATTGTTCTAAAATCATCTCATCATAGTGCTATAGGGAGAGGTTCCTTCTGCTCCAGTGAGGGACAGATTATTGTTCTAAAATCATAGCATAGTGCTATAGGGAATGGTTCCTGCTGCTCTTGTGATGGACAGATCATTGTTCTAAAAGCATCTCATCATAGTGCTACAGGGAGAAGTTCCTGCTGCTTGTTTGAGGGACAGATTATTGTTCTAAAAACATCTCATACTGCTGGAGGGAGAGGTTCCTGCTGCTCCTGTGAGGGACATAATATTGTTCTAAAAACATCTCATGATAGTGCTACAGGGAGAGGTTCCTGCTGCTCCTGTGAGGGACAGATTATTGTTCTAAAATAATCTCATAGTGCTATAGGGAGATGTTCCTGCTCCTCATGTGAGGGATGAAATATTGTTCTAAAATCATCTCAATATAGTGCTACAGTGAGAGGTTCCTGCTGCTGGTGTGAGGGACAGATTATTGTTATAAAATCATCTCATAATGCTATAGGGAAAGGTTTATGCTGCTTCTGTGATGGACAGATTATTGTTCTAAAATCACAGTATAGTGCTATAGGGAATGGTTCCTACTGATCCTGTGAGGGACAAATTATTGTTCTAAAATCATCTCATAGTGCTAAAGGGAAAGGTTCCTGCTGCTCCTGTGAAGGAAAGATTATTGTTCTAAAATCATCTCATAGTGCTATAGGGTGAGGTTCCTGCTGCTCCTGTGATGGACAGATTATTGTTCTAAAATCATCTCATAGTGCTATAGGGAAAGGTTCCTGCTGCTCCTTTAAGTAAAATATTATTGTTTTAAAATAATCTCATAGTGCTATAGGGAGAGGTTCCTGCTGCTCCTGTGAGGGACAGATTATTGTTCAAAAATCATAGCATAGTGCTATAGGGAATGGTTCCTGCTGGTCCTGTGAGGGAAAGATGATTGTTCTAAAATCCTCTCATAGTGCTATATTGAAAGGATCCTGCTGCTCCTGTGCGGGACAGATTATTGTTTTGAAATCATCTCATAGTGCTATAAGGAGAGGTTCCTGCTGCTCCTGTGAGGGACAGATTATTGTTCTAAAATAATCTTATAGTGCTATAGGGAGATGTTCCTGCTCCTCGTGTGAGGGATAAAATATTGTTCTAAAATCATCTCATCATAGTGCTACAGTGAGAGGTTCCTGCTGCTGGTGTGAGGGACAGATTATTGTTATAAAATCATCTCATAATGCTATAGGGAAAGGTTTATGCTGCTTCTGTGATGGACAGATTATTGTTCTAAAATCACAGTATAGTGCTATAGGGAATGGTTCCTACCAATCCTGTGAGGGACAAATTATTGTTCTAAAATCATCTCATAGTGCTATAGGGAAAGGTTCCTGCTGCTCCTGTGAAGGAAAGATTATTGTTCTAAAATCATCTCATAGTGCTATAGGGTGAGGTTCCTGCTGCTCCTGTGATGGACAGATTATTGTTCTAAAATCATCTCATAGTGCTATAAGGAGAGGTTCCTGCTCCTCCTGTGAGGGGCAGACTATTTTTCTAAAATCAACACATCATAGTGCTACAGTGAGTGGTTCCTGCTGGTCCTGTGATGGACAGATTGTTGTTCTAAAATCATCTCAATATAGTGCTATAGGGAGAGGTCCCTGCTGCTCCTGTGAGGGACAGGTTATTGTTCTAAAATCATCTCATCATAGTGCTATAGGGAGAGGTTCCTGCTGCTCCAGTGAGGGACAGATTATTGTTCTAAAATCATAGCATAGTGCTATAGGGAATGGTTCCTGCTGCTCTTGTGAGGGACAGATCATTGTTCTAAAATAATCTCATCCTAGTGCTACAGGGATAAGTTCCTGCTGCTTGTTTGAGGGACAGATTATTGTTCTAAAAACATCTCATACTGCTGGAGGGAGAGGTTCCTGCTGCTCCTGTGAGGGACATAATATTGTTCTAAAAACATCTCATCATAGTGCTACAGGGAGAGGTTCCTGCTGCTCCTGTGAGGGACAGATTATTGTTCTAAAATCATCTCATACTGCTAGAGGGAGAGGTTCCTGCTGCTCCTGTGTGGGAAAGATAATTGTTCTAAAATCATCTCATCGTAGTGCTATAGGGAGAGGTTCCTTCTGCTCCTGTGAGGGACAGATTATTGTTCTAAAATAATCTCATAGTGCTATAGGGAGAGGTTCCTGTTGGTCCTGTGAGGGACAGATTATTTATTTTAAAATCATCTCATCACAGTGCTACAGTGAGAGGTTCCTGCTGCTAGTGTGATGGACAGATTATTGTTCTAAAATCATCTCATCATAGTGCTATAGGGAGAGGTTCCTGTTGGTCCTGTGAGAGACAGATTATTGTTCTAAAATCATCTCATCATAGTGCTACAGGGAGAGGTTCCTGCTGCTCCAGTGAGGGACAGATTATTGTTCTAAAATCATAGCATAGTGCTATAGGGAATGGTTCCTGCTGCTCTTGTGAGGGACAGATCATTGTTCTAAAAGCATCTCATCATAGTGCTACAGGGAGAAGTTCCTGCCGCTTGTTTGAGGGACAGATTATTGTTCTAAAAACATATCATACTGCTGGAGGGAGAGTTTCCTGCTGCTCCTGTGAGGGACATAATATTGTTCTAAAAACATCTCATCATAGTGCTACAGGGAGAGGTTCCTGTTGCTCCTGTGAGGGACAGATTATTGTTCTAAAATCATCTCATACTGCTAGAGGGAGAGGTTCCTGCTGCTCCTGTGTGAGAAAGATAATTGTTCTAAATTCATCTCATCATAGTGCTACAGGGAGAGGTCCCTGCTTCTCCTATGAGAGACAGATTATTGTTCTAAAATCATCTCATCATAGTGCTTCAGGGAATGGTTCCTGCTGCTCTTGTGAGGGACAGATCATTGTTCTAAAAACATCTCATCATAGTGCTACAGGGAGAGGTTCCTGCTGCTCCTGTGTGGGAAAGATAATTGTTCTAAAATCATCTCATCGTAGTGCTATAGGGAGAGGTTCCTGCTGCTCCTGTGAGGGACAGATTATTGTTCTAAAATCATCTCATAGTTTTATAGGGTGAGGTTCCTGCTGCTCCTGTGATGGACAGATTATTGTTCTAAAATCATCTCATAGTGCTATAAGTAGAGGTTCCTGCTCCTCCTGTAAGGAACAGACTATTGTTCTAAAATCATCACATCATAGTGCTACAGTGAGAGGATCCTGCTGCTGGTGTGAGGGACAGATTATTGTTATAAAATCATCTCATAATGCTATAGGGAAAGATATCTGCTGCTCCTGTGATGGACAGATTATTGTTCTAAAATCACTGTATAGTGCTATAGGGAATGGTTTCTACTGCTCCTGTGAGGGACAGATTATTGTTCTAAATTCAACTCATCATAGTGCTATAGGGAGAGGTTCCTGCTTCTCCTGTGGGGGACAGGTTATTGTTCCATAATCTTCTCATCATAGTGCTATAGGGAGAGGTTCCTGCTGCTCCAGTGAGGGACAGATTATTGTTCTAAAATCATAGCATAGTGCTATAGGGAATGGTTCTTGCTGCTCTTGTTAGGGACAGATCATTGTTCTAAAATCATCTCATCATAGTGCTACAGGGAGAAGTTCCTGTTGCTTGTTTGAGGGACAGATTATTGTTCTAAAAACATCTCATACTGCTGGAGGGAGAGGTTCCTGCTACGCATGTGAGGGACATAATATTGTTCTAAAAACATCTCATCATAGTGCTACAGGGAGAGGTTCCTGCTGCTCCTGTGAGGGACAGATTATTGTTCTAAAATCATCTCATACTGCTAGAGGGAGAGTTTCCTGCTGCTCCTGTGTGGGAAAGATAATTGTTCTAAAATCATCTCATCATAGTGCTATAGGGAGAGGTTCCTGCTGCTCCTGTGAGTAACAGATTATTGTTCTAAAATCATCTCATAGTGTTATAGGGAGAGGTTCCTGTTGGTCCTGTGAGGGACAGATTATTTATTTTAATATCATCTCATCATAGTGCTACAGTGAGAGGTTCCTGCTGCTGGTGTGATGGACAGATTATTGTGCTAAAATCATCTCATAGTACTATAGGGAAAGGTTCCTGCTGCTCTTGTGAGGGACAGATTATTGTTCTGAAATAATCTCATAGTGCTATACGGAGAGGTTCATGCTGCTGGAGTGAGGGACAGATTATCGTTCTAAAATCATCTCATAGTGCTGTAGCGAGAGGTTCCTGCTGCTACTGTGAGGGACAGATTATTGTTCTAAGATCATTTCATAGTGCTATATAGAGAGGTTCCTGCTGCTCCTGTGAGGGACAGATTATTGTTTTAAAATCATCGCATGGTGCTATAGGGAGAGGTTCCTGTTGCTCCTGTGAGTGACAGATTATTGTTCTAAAATCATCTCATAGTGCTATAGGGAAAGGTTTCTGCTGCTCCTGTAAGGAAAATATTGTTCTAAAATCATCTCATAGTGCTATAGGGAGAGGTTCCTGCTGCTCCTGTGAGGGACAGATTATTGTTCTAAAATCATTTCATAGTGCTATAGGGAAAGGTTCCTGCTGCTCCTGTGAGGGACAGGTTATTGTTCTAAAATCATCTCATAGTGCTATAGGGAGAGGTTCCTGCTGTTCCTGTGAGAGATAGATTATTATTCTAAAATAATCTCATAGTGCTATAGGGAGATGTTCCTGCTCCTCATGTGAGGGATAAAATATTGTTCTAAAATAATCTCATCATAGTGCTACAGTGAGAGGTTCCTTCTGCTGGTGTGAGGGACAGATAATTTTTATAAAATCATCTCAAAGTGCTATAGGGAAAGGTTAATGCTGCTCCTGTGATTTACAGATTATTGTTCTAAAATTACAGTATAGTGCTATAGGGAATGGTTCCTACTGCTCCCGTGAGGGACAGATTATTGTTCTAAAATCATCTCATAGTGCTACAGGGAAAGGTTCCTGCTGCTCCTGTGAAGGAAAAATTATTGTTCTAAAATCATCTCATAGTTTTATAGGTTGAGGTTTCTGCTGCTCCTGTGATGGACAGATTATTGTTCTAAAATAATCCCATAGTGCTATAAGGAGAGGTTCCTGCTCCTCCTGTGAGGGACAGACTATTTTTCTAAAATCATCACATCATAGTGCTACAGTGAGAGGTTCCTGCTGATGGTGTGAGGGACAGATTATTGTTATAAAATTATCTCATAATGCTATAGGGAAAGTTTCCTGCTGCTCTTGTGATGGACAGATTATTGTTTTAAAATCACAGTATAGTGCCATAGGGAATGGTTTCTACTGCTCCTGTGAGGAACAGATTATTGTTCTAAAATCATCTCATCATAGTGCTATAGGGAGAGGTTCCTGCTGCTCCTGTGAGGGACAGATTATTGTTCTAAAAACATCTCATACTGCTGGAGGGAGAGGTTCCTGCTGCTCCTGTGAGGGACATAATATTGTTCTAAAAACATCTCATCATAGTGCTACATGGAGAGTTTCCTGCTGCTCCTGTGAGGGACAGATTATTGTTCTAAAATCATCTCATACTGCTAGAGGGAGAGGTTCCTGTTGCTCCTGTGTTGGAAAGATAATTGTTCTAAAATCATCTCATCATAGTGCTATAGGGAGAGGTTCCTGCTGCTCCTGTGAGGGACAGATTATTGTTCTAAAATCATCTCATACTGCTAGAGGGAGAGGTTCCTGCTGCTCCTGTGTGGGAAAGATAATTGTTCTAAAATCATCTCATCATAGTGCTATAGGGAGAGGTTCCTGCTGCTCCTGTGAGGGACAGATTATTGTTCCAAAATAATCGCATAGTGCTATAGGGGGAGGTTCCTGTTGGTCCTGTGAGGGACAGATTATTTATTTTAAAATCATCTCATCATAGTGCTACAGTGAGAGGTTCCTGCCGCTGGTGTGATGGACAGATTATTGTGCTAAAAACATCTCATCATAGTGCCATAGGGAGAGGTTTCTGCTGCTCCTTTGAGGGACAGGTTATTGTTCTAAAATCATCTCATCATAGTGCTACAGGGAGAGGTTCCTGCTGCTCCAGTGAGGGACAGATTATTGTTCTAAAATCATAGCATAGTGCTAAAGGGAATGGTTCCTGCTGCTCTTGTGAGGGACAGATCATTGTTCTAAAAGCATCTCATCATAGTGCTACAGGGAGAAGTTCCTGCTGCTTGTTTGAGGGACAGATAATTGTTCTAAAAACATATCATACTGCTGGAGGGAGAGGTTCCTGCTGCTCCTGTGAGGGACATAATATTGTTCTAAAAACATCTCATCATAGTGCTACAGGGAGAGGTTACCTACTGCTCCTGTGAGGGACAGATTATTGTTCTAAAATCATCTCATACTGCTAGAGGGAGAGGTTCCTGCTGCTCCTGTGTGGGAAAGATAATTGTTCTAAAATCATCTCATCATAGTGCTACAGGGAGAGGTTCCTGCTGCTCCTGTGAGGGACAGATTATTGTTCTAAAATCATCTCATAGTGCTATAGGGAGAGGTTCCCGTTGGTCCTGTGAAGGACAGATTATTTATTTTAAAATCATCTCATCATAGTGCTACAGTGAGAGGTTCCTGCTGCTGGTGTGATGGACAGATTATTGTGCTAAAATCATCTCATAGTACTATAGGGAAAGGTTCCTGCTGCTGTTGTGAGGGACAGATTATTGTACTAAAATCATCTCATAGTGCTATAGGGAGAGGTTCATGCTGCTGGAGTGAGGGACAGATTATCGTTCTAAAATCATCTTATAGTGCTATAGCGAGAGGTTCCTGCTGCTACTGTGAAGGACAGATTATTGTGCTAAAATCATCTCATAGTACTATAGGGAAAGGTTACTGCTGCTCTTGTGAGGGACAGATTATTGTTCTAAAATCATCTCATAGTGCTATAGGGAAAGGTTCCTGCTGCTCCTGTAAGGGAATTATTATTGTTCTAAAATCATCTCATAGTGCTATAGGGAGAGGTTCCTGCTGCTCCTTTGAGGGACAGATTATTGTTCTAAAATCATAGCATAGTGCTATAAGGAATGGTTCCTGCTGGTCCTGCGAGGGACAGATTATTGTTCTAAAATCATCTCATAGTGCTATAGGGAAAGGTTCCTGCTGCTCCTGTGAGGGACAGATTATTGTTCTAAAATCATCTCATTGTGCTATAGCGAGAGGTTCCTGCTGCTCCTGTGAGGGACAGATTATTGTTCTAAAATAATCTCATAGTGCTATAGGGATATGTTCCTGCTCCTCATGTGAGGGATAAAATATTGTTCTAAAATCATCTCATCATAGTGCTACAGTGAGAGGTTAATGCTGCTGGTGTGAGGGACAGATTATTGTTATAAAATCATCTCATAATGCTATAGGGAAAGGTTCATGCTGCTCCTGTGATGGACAAATTATTGTTCTAAAATCACAGTATAGTGCTATAGGGAATGGTTCCTACGGCTCCTGTGAGGGACAGATTATTGTTCTAAAATCATCTCATAGTGCTATAGGGAAAGGTTCCTGCTGCTCCTGTGAAGGAAAAAATATTGTTCTAAAATCATCTCATAGTTTTATAGGTTGAGGTTCCTGCTGCTGTTGTGATAAACAGCTTATTGTTCTAAAATCATCTCATAGTGCTATAAGGAGAGGTTCCTGCTACTCCTGTGAGGGACAGACTCAAAGTATATAAGTGGTCCATATAGTGAACTTGGTGTGGAGTTATTTACTTTAAGGTCATCACAAAGGACAAGGGGGCACTCTTTACGTCTAGAGAAAAAAAGATTTCATCTACAAATACGGAAAGGTTTCTTCACAGTAAGAGCTGTGAAAATGTGGAATAGACTCCCCCCAGAGGTGGTTTTGGCCAGCACGGTTGATTGCTTTAAAAAAGGCCTGGATTCTTTCCTTAATGTAAATAATATAACTGGGTACTAACATCTTTAGGTAAAGTTGATCCAGGGTGAATCCGATTGCCTCTCGGGGAATCAGGAATGAATTTTTTCCCCGTTATAGCAAATTGGATCCATGCTTTGCTGGGGTGTTTTGCCTTCCTCTGGATCAACTGTGGGTGAAGGACTGTATATGGGATTATTTGGTTGTATGTGTGTATGTGTATATGTGTATATATATATACATATATATATATATATGTATATACATTTTTTTTTTTTTTTTGGTTGAACTGGATGGACTTGTGTCTTTTTTCAACCTGACTAACTATGTAACTATGTAAGACTATTGTTCTAAAATCATCACATCATAGTGCTACAGGGAGAGGTTCCTGTTACTGGTGTGAGGGACAGATTATTGTTATAAAATCATCTCATAATGCTATAGGGAAAGGTTCCTGCTGCTCCTGTGATGGATAGATTATTGTTCTAAAATCACAGTATAGTGCTATAGGGAATGGTTTCTACTGCTCCTGTGAGGGACAGATTATTGTTCTAAAATCATCTCATCATAGTGCTATAGGGAGAGGTTCCTGCTGCTCCTGTGGGGGACAGGTTATTGTTCTAAAATCATCTCATCATAGTGCTATAGGGAGAGGTTCCTGCTGCTCCAGTGAGGGACAGATTATTGTTCTAAAATCATAGCATAGTGCTATAGTGAATGGTTCTAAAATCATCTCATAGTGCTATAAGGAGAGGTTCCTGCTCCTCCTGTGAGGGACAGACTATTGTTCTAAAATCATCTCATCATAGTGCTACAGGGAGAGATTCCTGCTGCTCCTGTGAGGGACAGATTATTGTTCTAAAATCATCTCATACTGCTAGAGGGAGAGGTTCCTGCTGCTCCTGTGTGGGAAAGATAATTGTTCTAAAATCATCTCATCATAGTGCTATAGGGAGAGGTTCCTGCTGCTCCTTTGAGGGACAGATTATTGTTCTAAAATCATCTCATAGTGCTATAGGGAGAGGTCCCTGTTGGTCCTGTGAGGGACAGATTATTTATTTTAAAATCATCTCATCATAGTGCTACAGTGAGAGGTTCCTGCTGCTGGTGTGATGGACAGATTATTGTGCTAAAATCATCTCATAGTACTATAGGGAAAGGTTCCTGCTGCTCTTGTGAGGGACAGATTATTGTACTAAAATCATCTCATAGTGCTATAGGGAGAGGTTCATGCTGCTGGAGTGAGGGACAGATTATCGTTCTAAAATCATCTCATAGTGCTATAGCGAGAGGTTCCTGCTGCTACTGTGAAGGACAGATTATTGTGCTAAAATCATCTCATAGTACTATAGGGAAAGGTTACTGCTGCTCTTGTGAGGGACAGATTATTGTTCTAAAATCATCTCATAGTACTATAGGGAAAGGTTCCTGCTGCTCTTGTGAAGGACAGATTATTGTTCTAAAATCATCTCATAGTGCTATAGGGAGAGGTTCGTGCTGCTGGGTGATACTACTCTACTAAAATTTTATTTATTAGACAGGGAGTGTCCTGGTTGTCCTTGGAGAGGGATATCGTGATACTCTACTAAAATCTTGTTATTAGACAGGGAGTTTCCTCGTCGTCCTTGGAGAGGGATATCGTGATACTACTCTACTAAAATCTTGTTAATAGAAAGGGTGTGTCCTCGTCGTCCTTGGAGAGGGATATCGTGATACTTTACTAGAATCTTGTTATTAGACAGGGAGTGTCATCGTCGTCCTTGGAGAGCGATATCGTGATACTCTACTAAAATCTTACTATTAGACAGGGAGTGAGGTCGTCGTACTTGGAGAGGGATATCGTGATACTCTACTAAAATC
>BLSH010545332.1:64174-81163 GCA_018402905.1 Glandirana rugosa | reverse complement strand
ACCACAAAACACATTCTGATACTCCTCCAGAGTATGACGATACCACATGTGTGAGACTTTTACACAGCCTGACCACATACAGAGGTCCAACATTGAAGCAGCACCTTTAGGCGTTCTATGAGCATAAATTATACATCTCATTTCTCAACCACCTATTACACTTTTGAAGGCCCTGGAGCACCAGGACAATGGAATTGCCCACAAAATGACCCCATTTTGGAAAGCAAACACCCCAAGGTATATTCTATGAGGCATTATGAGACTTTTGTACGGTTAAGTCTTTGAAAAACACGGAAAGAAGATAAAAACTCTATTATTTTTTACACAAAGTGGTCAATTTATAAGATATTTCTAACACGTAGCATGTACATAGCAAAAATTACACCCCAAAATACATTCTGCTGTTTGTCCCGAGTATGGCGATACCACATGTGTGAGACTTTTACACAGCCTGGCCACATAGAGAGGTCCAACATGCAGGGAGCACCATCATGCGTTCTAGGAGCATAAATTACACATAAAATATCCTAATGACCTATTACACTTTTGAAGGTCCTGGAGCACCAGGACAGTGGAATTACCCACAAAATGACCCCATTTTGAAAAGCAAACACCCCAATGTATATTCCATGAGGCATTATGAGTCTTTTGTACGGTTCATTTTTTTTCACAAGTCTTCGGAAAACGTGGAAAGAAAACGAAAACGTATTTTTTTTTACATAAAGTTGTCAATTTATATTATATTTCTAACACATAGCATGTACATAGCAAAAATGACCCCCCAAAATATATTCTACTACTCGTCCTGAGTATGGCGATACCACACGTGTGAGACTTTTACACAGCCCGGCCACATAGAGAGGTCCAACATTGAAGTAGTACCTTCAGGCATTCTAGGAGCATAAATTACACATTTAATTTCATTCCTACCTATCACACTATTGAAGGTCCTGGAGCACAAGGACAGTGGAATTACCCACAAAAATTACCCCATTTTGTAAAGCAAACTCCCCAATGTATATTTTATGAGGCATGGGCTGCAGATAGGTACTCGGGTACTCTGATGTATTAGTAAAAGGTACTCGGGTACTCTGATGGGCTGGTTAAAGGTACTCGGGTACTCTGATGGGCTGGTAAAAGGTACTCGGGTACTCTGATGGGCTGGTAAAAAGTTCTTGGGTACTCTGATGGGCTGGTGACAGGTACTCGGGTACTCAGATGGTCTGGGGCCAGGTACTTGGGTACTCAGATGGTCTGGTGCCAGGTACTTGGGTACTCAGATGGGATAGTGACAGGCACTCGGGTACTCAGATGGGCTAGTGACAGGTACTAGGGTACTCAGATGGGCTAGTGACAGCTACTCGGGTACTCAGATTGGCTAGTGACAGGTACTAGGGTACTCAGATGGGCTAGTGACAGGTACTCTGATGGGCTGGTGACAGGTACTCGGGTACTCTGATGGGCTGGTGACAAGTACTCGGGTACTCTAATGGGATGGTGACAGGTACTCGGGTACTGTGATGGGCTGGTGACAGCTACTTGGGTACTGTGATGGGCTGGTGACAGGTACTTGGGTACTTAGATGGGTTGGTGACAAGTACTCGGATACTCTAATGGGCTGGTGACAGGTACTTGAGTACTCTGATGGGCTGGTGACAAGTACTCAGGTACTCTCATGGGCTGGTGACAGGTACTCGGGTACTCAGATGGGTTGATGACAGGTACTCAGTTACTGTGATGGGCTGGTGACAGGTACTCGGGTACTCTGATGGGTTGATTACAGGTGCTTGGATACTCTGATGGGCTGGTGACAGGTACTCTTACTCGGGTACTCTCATGGGATGGTGACAGGTACTCGGGTACTGTGATGGACTGGTGACAGGTACTCGGGTACTGTGATGGGCTGGTGACCGGTACTCAGGTACTCAGATGGGCTGGTGACAGGTACTCGGGTACTCAGATGGGTTGATGACAGGTGCTTGAATACTCTGATGGGCTGGTGACAGGAACTCGGGTACTCAGATGGGTTGGTGACAAGTACTCGGGTACTCAGATGGGTTGATGACGGGTACTGTGATGGACTGGTGACAGGTACTCGGGTACTCTGATGGTCTGGTGACAGGTACTCAGGTACTCTGATGGGAAGGTGACAGGTACTCGGGTACTGTGATGGACTGGTGACAGGTACTCGGATGGGCAGGTGACAGGTACTCGGATACTCTGATGGGCAGGTGACAGGTACTCAGGTGCTCTGATGGGCAAGTGACAGGTAATCGGTACTTTGATGGGCAGGTGACAGGTACTAGGGTACTTTGATGGGCAGGTGACAGGTACTCGGGTACTCTGATGGGTAGGTGACAGGTACTCGGGTACTCATATGGGCAGGTGACAGGTACTCGGGTACTTTGATGGGCAGGTGACAGGTACTCGGGTACTCTGACGGACAGGTGACAGGTACTCGGGTACTCTGATGGGCAGGTGACAGGTACTCGGGTACTTTGATGGGCAGGTGACAGGTACTTGGGTACTTTGATGGACAGGTGACAGGTACTTGGGTACTCTGATGGGCAGGTGACAGGTGCTCTGATGGGCTGTGACAGGTACTCTGATGGGGTGGTGACAGGTACTCTTTATTGGAAGGGGGGCAATCAGTGTGCTTGGTGCTGACAGTAAGCGCTAACGAGCTGTTACCGCTATCTCCTCTTCACACACGATCGGTGTGTGAAGAGGTGAACCTGGTAACAGTTTGTTACCGCGGATTCTCGTCATTCTGTGACCGGCTGTGATTGGACACAGCCAGTCACGTGGTAAAGAGCCAATATCATTGGCTCTTTACCGTGATCGGGGTTGGGCTTTGTCTGAGGGACAAGCCCGCACCCCGATCGCCGCGCTGCGCGCCCCTGGGGGCGCGCACGAGCGGCATGCATGCCGCTGTGTGTGTGTTGTCAGAAGTGACCGGCTGTTATAGGACACAGTCGGTCACGTGGTAAAGAGCCAATTTTATTGGCTCTATACCCCGATCACGGAAGGCCGGAGTCCCGAGGGACATGGCCGGTGCCCGATCGCCGCGATGCGGGCCCCTGGGGACCCGCAAAGCGGCGAAAACAAGTGGACATCATATGACGTCCACTTAGCATGGGGAGTGCTCCTTGCCCAGGTATAATTACTATACGCTGGTAAGGAAGTGGTTAACCACCTTGAGACCGCCTGACACAGTCATATTGTGGCAAGGCGGCTCTATTGCGTAAATCACCGTGCTGGTATGGCGCTTCATGTAATAGATACAGCAGGAGCGCGCACAGTGCCTGAGGCGCACATGCACACCGTACCTCAATGCGCGAGGTCGGTGGCCATGATCACAGGTACAGAGAGGCAGAATGGGGATCCTCCTATGTAAGCACATTGGATCCCCATTCTGACAGGGGAGTAGAGAGGGATCGTCTATTCCTAGTGATCAGGAATAGCGATCTCTCTGTATTCCCAGTCAGTCTACTCCCCCTACAGTTAGAAAGCACCTCCCTAGGACACACTTAACCCTTTGATCACCCCTAGTGTTAACCCCCTTCACTGCCAGTGTCATCTATACAGCGATCAGTGCATTTTTATGGCACTAATCACTGTATTGGTGTCACTGGTTTCCAAAAAGTGTCACTTAGGGTCAGATATGTCCAATGCAATGTTGCAGTTCCACTAAAAATCGCAGATCTCTGCCATTACCAGTAAAAGCAATAATAAAAATGAAAAGTCCAAAAATTATTACCCTATTTTGTAGACGCTAGCCTATAATCAATCAATCAACCAATCAATATACCAAAAATATGTAAAAGAATACATATTGGCCTAAACTGGTGAATAACTTTGTTTTTATATATAGTTCTTTTGGATATGTATTATAGCAGAAAATAAAAAATGTTGTTTTTTTTTCAAAATTGTTGGTCTTTCTTTGTTTATAGCGCAAAAAATAAAAATCGCAGAGGTGATCAAATACCACCAAAAGAAAGCTCTATTTGTGGGGAAAAGGGAAATCAATTTTATTTGTGTATAGTGTTGCATGCCTGCTCAATTTTCGGTTAACCACCTCAGCCCGGAAGCATTTCCCACTTTAGGAACAGAGCACTTTTTGAGATTCGGCACTGCATCGCTTTGACAGACAATTGTGCGGTCGTTGTACCCATACACAATTGACGTCCTTTTTTCCCCACTTATAGAAATTTCTTTTGGTGGTATTTGATCACCTCTGCATTATTTCTGATCACCGCTATAAACAAAAACAGAGCAACAATTTTGAATAAAAAACCCAATATTTTTTACTTTTTGCTATAATACATATCCATAAAAAAAATATATAAAAAAAAATGTATTTATCAATTTTGGCCGATATATATTCTTCTACATATTTGTGGTGAAAAAAATTGCAATCGGCGTATATTGATTGGGTTGCGCAAAAGTTGCCACATTTACAAACCATGAGAATTAATTTGTGGCATTTTCACAATTTTTTTAAATTTTTTACTAGTAATGGCGGCAATCTGCGATTCTTATCCAGACTGCGATATTTCGGTGGTCATGTCGGACATTTTTTACACTTTTTTGGGACCAATGACATTTATACAGCGATCAGAGCTAAAAAAAAAAACACTTATTACTGTATAAATGTCATTGGCAGGGAAGGGGTTAATCGGGGGGGGCTCTAGGGGTTAACTGTGTTCCCTGTGTGTGCTCTAACTGTATGGGGTTGGGCTGCCAGGGGCACAACATATCTAACTGATCCTAAGCACAGGGATCAGTAAATCTGTCATGTCCCCCCTGACTCTCTGACTGCCGATCGTGGGTCGACCAGTGGGCACGTGCGCGAATTGCCGTTTATAGGTGGTGATTTGCGCTACAGAGCCTTAAAAAAGGTCAGATAGGCAGGCTACCAAATAATTCTCCAGAGCATCCACAGGCACGGATGAAATACTATATACTCCAAGCCATTCTCCCAGACATCAACCGTCTACAATGTAAACATTTTCCTCATTGTCTGCCATTGGAAATGAAGGTAGGTGACCGCTACTACTGTAAATCTGGAGAAATCAGATGAAGTGTGGTTGTGAAGGTTTATATTGATCATTGACCTTTTCATCTCTTACTACTGATCCTGAACTCTATGACATATACTACTGACCTCTAAACCCTACATCACCTATTACTGACATTTGTGTCTCTACTGTGCTCTGAACTCTGTATTAATTAACCTCTTCAGCCCCGGAAGGCTTACCCCCTTCATGACCAGGCCATTTTTTGCAATATGGCACTGTGTTACTTTAAATAACAATTACGCAGTTGTGCAATGCTGTACCCAATTAAAATTGATTTTTTTCCCCACAAATAGAGCTTTCTTTTGGAGGTATTTGATCACCTCTGCGGTTTTCATTTCTTGCGCTATAAACAAAAAACCACCAACAATTTTGAAAAAAAAACAATATTTTTTACTTTATGCTTTATGTTTATAAAACATATCCAATAAAAACATGTGAAAAATAAAATTTCTTTATCAATTTAGGCCAATTTGTATTCTGCTACATATTTTTGTTAAAAAAATCCCAATAAGCATATATTGATTGGTTTGTGCAAAAGTTATAGCCTCTACAAACTATGCGATAGATTTATGCAATTTTTATTATTTTTTTTTTACTAGTAATGGCGGCTATCAGCGATATTTAGCGGGACTGCGACATTGCGGCGTACAAATCTGACACCAAGTAACACTTTGGGGGCCAGTGACACCAATATAGTGATCAGCGCTAAAAATATGCACTGTCACTGTATTAATGACACTGGCAGGGAAGGGTTTATTAAAGGGTTACATGTGTTCCCTGGGAGTGGGGGGGGGGGTGCTTTGACTGGGGGAAGACAGAGGTCTGTGTCCTTGCTTAGCAAAAATACAGCAGGACCTCCATCCTCCCCTCTCACAGAACAGCGATCTGCCTTGTTTACATAGGCAGATCGCTGTTCTTCCTCTCTCTGGAACAATGGCGGGGTGCCAGTGAACATTGCCTGCTGATTGGCTCCGGCTGTGTGCATGCATGCCCCAGACCTGGAACTAGAAATCACGTATAGGTACATGATTTCACCCAGGAGGGCGGTCCTGCTGCAGTGTATCTGTGTGGGGTGGTCTGAAAAGAGGTTAATACTGGTCTCTGAACTCTGTGTTACTTGCTACTGACCTTTGAACTCTGCATCACTTACTACTGAACTCTGCATTACTTTCTACTTAACTCTGCATTACCTACTACTGACCTTTGAACTCTGTGTTACTTACTGCTGGCCTCAGAACGCTGCTTCACTTAGTACAGACCCAAACTCTGCCTCACTTACTACTGACCTCAAAACTCTGCATTACCTTCTACGGACTCTGTGTCACTTACTAATCACCTCTGAACTCAACATGTTACTGAACCCTGAACTTTGCATCACTTATTACTGGAGAAGGGGGGAAGAGCTGGAGCTGCAGTGCCCTGAGTATTATGCAGAGTACAGGGAGAAGGAGAACAGAGGTAAGCTGATTCCCTTCTGTGTCTCTACAGCTGTGCTTGTCATAGGCAGCTGCAGCAGAAACACTGTTTGGTTATGCCAGTAAGGAGGCAAGTGATAAACACTGGTGAGGGAAGAAGGGGGAGCCTGACTGTGATCGGCTTATAGCTCTGCCCATTTCCCACACTGGCTTTCAGCACCCGCCGCAGTATAAACAATATTTCTGCTGCAGCTGCCTGTGACAGTGCAGCTGTAGCAGGGACACAGAAGGGGTAACAGAACAGTGATTCCCACATTGTTGTGCAATAGAATGATAGGCCACTGGCTGCGTGGAAATTTCCAGACCCAGCTATGCTGTGTGGCAGGTATTTATGGATCACAAGGCTGGTTGCAATGTGTTAGAGATATTTTGGCATGCTATATTTGTGCATTTGACCAATGTCTGGGTCAGAAGTCTATCTACACAAAGCAATTAGCAAGAAAATGAGGGAATGTGAAGCAGTAAAGAACCTACTGGCAACCCCAGGTACTTTTAGAACTCAGGTGACACCTCACTTATGTAGATACATTACTTTGTTTAACCACTTCCTTAACGCGCTATAGCCGAAACAGAGCTACATCACACCTGTTGTTCCAGGAGGGTGTCCATATATGTCCTCCCAGAACCACACCTCTTGCACGACCTCTGGGGCATGCATCTGGTGTGTGCATTTGGTGCGTGCATTTGGTACTAGAGTTGAGCGAACCCGAACTGTAAAGTTTGGGTTCGCACCGAACTTTGCGGTGTTCGGGACCCAAACCCGAACCCAAACCTTTCCACGAAAACCCGAACCCGAACATCCAGGTGTCCCCTCAACTCTATTTGGTACGCTCTGTGATTCCTGTGTCCTTTGGACACAGCCAATCACAGGTAATGGTAAAGGGCCAATTACAGTGGCCATTTTCCACATAATCAGTTGTGACCAATCACAGCTGATCACAGTGTAAACAGACTTGGAGGTTATTGGTAATACTTTTCTCATGTGCTGTCACAGTGTGAGGAAAGCTGGTAACTGGCAATCCTGACAGGGGACATGAACACATATAGTCAGGGTACTGATCATCAGTGCCCTGATAATCAGTGCAGCCCCATCAGTGCCCATCAATGCTGTCCATCAGTGCCCATCAGTGCTGTCCTTCATTGCCCATCAGTGCTAGCCATCAGTGCACCCTATCACTGCCCATCAGTGCAGCCACATCAGCGCACATCAGTGATGGAGAAAATGTACTTATTTGCAGCATTTTATCTCAGAAACTATAAAAAATATTTTTTTTTCAAAATTTTTTGTTATTTGTTTAGCAAAAAATAAAAAACCCAGTGATAATTAAATACCACCAAAAAAAGCTCTATCATTCTCAAAAAAATGAAATAAATCTTTTATGAGTTCAGTGTTGCATGACTGCACAATTGTCATTTAAAGTACAACAGCACTTAATGTTTTGGTCAGGAAAGGGATACCAGTGCCCAGTAAGCAAGTGGTTAATATTATATATTATATAGTATACGCAGTATCTCACAAAAGTGAGTACACCCCTCACATTTTTGTAAATATTTTATTATATCTTTTCGCGTGACAACACTGAAGAAACGGCACTTTGCTACAATGTAAAGTAGTGAGTGTACAGCTTGTATAACAGTGTAAATTTGCTGTCCCCTCAAAATAACAACGATAATCAACACACAGCCATTAATGTCTGAACCGCTGGCAACAAAAGTAAGTACACCCCTAAGTGAAAATGTCCAAATGGGGCCCAAAGTGTCAATATTTTGTGTGGCCACCATTATTTTCCAGCACTGCCTTAACCCTCTTGGGCATGGAGTTCACCAGAGCTTCACAGGTTGCCACTGGAGCCCTCTTCCACTCCTCCATGATGACATCATGGAGCTGGTGGATGTTAGAGACCTCCTCTCCTCCACCTTCCATTTGAGGATGCCCCACAGATGATCAATAGGGTTTAGGTCTGGAGACATGCTTGGCCAGTCCATTACCTTTACCCTCAGCTTCTTTAGCAAGGCAGTGGTCATCTTGGAGGTGCGTTTTTAGTCAGTATCATGTTGGAATACTGCCCTGCGTTCCAGTCTCCGAAGGAAGGGGATCATGCTCTGCTTCAGTATGTCACAGTACACAGTACATGTTGCCATTCATGGTTCCCTCAGTGAACTGTAGCTCCAAAGTGCTGGCAACACTCATGCAGCCCCAGACCATGACACTCCCACCACCATGCTTGACTGTAGGCAAGACACACTTGTCTTTGTACCCCTCACCTGGTTGCCGCCACACATGCTTGACACCCTCTGAACCAAATACGTTTATCTTGGTCTCATCAGACCACAGGACATGGTTCCGGTAATCCATGTCCTTAGTCTGCTTGTCTTCAGCAAACTGTTTGCGGGATTTCTTGTGCATCATCTTTAGAAGAGGCTTCCTTCTGGGATGACAGCCATGAAGACCAATATGATGCAGTGGCATATGGTCTGAGCACTGCCAGGCTTACCCCGTACCCCTTCAACCTCTGCAGCAATGCTGGCAGCACTCATACATCTATTTCCCAAAGCCAGCCTCTGGATATGATGCTGAGCATGTGCACTCAACTTCTTTGGTCGACTATGGCGAGGCCTTTTCTGAATGGAACCTGTCCTATTAAACCACTGCATGGTCTTGGTCTTGCTGCAGCTCAGTTTCAGGGTTTTGCCAATCTTCTTATAGCGTAGGCCAACTTTATGTAGAGCAACGATTCTTTTTTTCAGATCCTCAGAGAGTTCTTTGCCATGAGGTACCATGTTGAACTTCCAGTGACCAGTATGAGAGAGAGTGAAAGTGATAACATCAAATTTAACAAACCTGCTCCCCAGTCACACCTGAGACCTTGTAACACTAACGAGTCACATGACACAGGGGAGGGAAAATGGCTAATTGGGCCCAATTTGGACACTTTCACTTAGGGGTTTACTCACTTTTGTTGCCAGCGGTTTAGACATAAGTCGCTGTGTGTTGACTTATTTTGAGGGAACAGAAAATTCACATTGTTATACAAATTGTACACTCACTACTTTACATTGTAGCAAAGAAAAGATATAATAAAATATTTACAAAAATGTGAGGGGTGTACTCACTTTTGTGAGATACTGTACATATTATATATCTGCATTCAAAGTAGGAAAATCATAGAATATAATGGGGTTGATATACTAAAACTGGAGAGTAGAGTTGAGCGAACTTCTGGAAGTCCGGGTTCTGCCTGTTCGGCCGAACTTCGGGACAAAGTCCGGGTTCGGGTCCGGACAGAACCTGAACTTTGTCCCGGACCCCGAACCCCATTGAAATCAATGGGGACCCGAACTTTTAGGCACAAAAATGGCTGTAAAAGAATCCTGGAAAGTCCTAGAGGTCTGCAAAAGGAAGGAAATGGGGGTAAGGGTGGGATAAGTGCCCTACAAAGAAATGGGGAAAGGGAAATAACTAAAAGCATTTTTAAAAAAATAATTTCATAAAAAAATCAAAAATGGAGGTGGATGTGGACCATCTTCAAACTGTGTCTGAAAAGTATTAATTAACGGTAGAAGCCATATCACTGTTCTAAAATCATCTTCAAACTGTGTCAAAAAAGTATAAATAAGCCGGGAGAACCCATATCACTGTTCTGCAAACATCTGGAAAATGTGTGTAACACTTTAACTAAAACCGGGAGAAGCCATACTACTGTTCTGCAAACATCTGGAAACTGTGTGTAACACTTTAACTAAAACCGGGAGAAACAATACTACTGTTTTGCAAACATCTGGAAACTGTGTGTAACACTTTAACTAAACCGGGGAGAAACCATACTACTGTTCTGAAAACATCTGGAAACTGTGTGTAACACTTTAACTAAAACCGGGAGAAACCATACTACTGTTCTGCAAACATCTGGAAACTGTGTGTAACACTTTAACTAAAACCGGGACAATCTGTTCTGCAAACATCTGGAAACTGTGTGTAACACTTTAACGAAAACCGGGACAAACTGAACTACTGTTCTGCAAACATCTGGAAACTGTGTGTAACACTTTAACTAAAACCGGGACAAACTGTTCTGCAAACATCTGGAAACTGTGTGTAACACTTTAATAAAAAAAACGGGCGAACCCATATCACTGTTCTGCAAACATCTGGAAACTGTGTGTAACACTTTAACTAAAACCAGGACAAACTGTTCTGCAAACATCTGGAAACTGTGTGTGAAACTATAGCAGAGAGAAGAACAGGGATATGGTTTCTCTCTGCTATAGTTTCACATAGAGCTTTTAGATGATTTTAGAACAGTGATATGATATCACTGTTCTAAAATCATATAAAAACTCTTTTTGTCACCAACAGACTTTGGATAAAAGTAACAGGTGCAGAAAAATTGGGCTTTGGGTGTCGGTGGTGCCTTCCCACCGTAACCCTATGGAGGTACTCTTGATGAAAGCAAGAATTGACCTTGCTGTAAAATCTGCTGCAGATGTGCTGAAAAAGGCCCAGACAGCTGAGCTTTGGGAAGTGGGCTGGGAGATAACAGCTGCAGAATGTGATGGAATAGGGTGGCTGCTCTCTAATCTTTCTTGATGTCAGCATTCTCACTTTCAGTTTCCTCCTTTGCTCTATCAGGCACCTACGTCACATCAGTGACTTCATCATCATCATCATCATCTCCATCTCCTCCATCTTCATCATCATCATTACCACTGGAGATAACTTGACAATATGCTGCGCCTGGCGGAACATGAATGCCAATTTGTCTACCAGTGTCCTCCCTTCTCTCTAGGCTCATGTTCCTGTCATCCTCAACCTCAGAACCAACATCTGAATCCAGTAATGGCTGGGCATCATTAAAGTGCCAGTGGCTGATGCTGTGGTCAAATAACTCAGCTGACTCTTCCATGGCTCATGTTGGGGCTATGGCAGAAATAGATGTGGACAAGGAGGCAGGTTTATCCACTCTGGCAACTGCAAAGGACTGCACACTTGTCTCTGCTTGCGTGACAGAGGATGAGGAGGATGAGGAAGGTTTAGTAAGCCAGTCCACCACCTCCTCTGCATGCTGTGGCTGGATAGCACAGGCAAATTCACTAAATAGAGAAAATGATGCCTTGACTGAGAACTGACCACCATATCCACTTTTGCATGTGGACACATTTGTTGCTGGCCCCCTTACAGTGCTAAGGGAATATCTGCCTCTCCTTGTTGTTCTCCCAGGCATTATTGGGAGGAAGGGGGCGATGCTTATTAGCAAATGTAAAGAAGAAGTGGAAATCGGTACATAGATGCACTTTAATCAATGTAAAGTGGTGTTTTGTGCACTTTAATTTGAGTACTCACACTACACAGACACACTCCACGGATACACTATAATATACTGCAATATAATGCGTCAAACATACACTGACACACAGAACTATATGACGTTAAACTGGCAGTAATGCACACAGAACTATATGGCGTTAAACAGGCAGAGACCTGCCGCTTTCGCTTCTGGGGAGATGTCATCTGTTTAAAATGGTCAGTTTTGCACGCCTACTCTATCCGCTACAAACCATACCCTTGTTACTCAAGCACAAAGATATTCAATCTCTGAACAGAAGTATCGCTAAATTCATTTGGCACCGCAAGAGACCACGTATAGCATTGACAAAACTCTATCTCCCCAGGAGCGAAGGTGGAGCCTGCCTACCCAATATTAGATTGTATAATCTGGCGTGCCTCCTAAGAATAGGTTTAGACTGGCCCAGAACTGAATCCAGATATGCTAACCTCCCATTGGAATCGGCCATTTCATATCCATTCTCACCCTCGGCCCTTCTCTATACGCCCCGGAAAATCCTTCCTCCTAACCTTCAACATAACCTTCTAATACGGGATACTATACTAGCCTGGAGGGAGATCCGGAAAATCCTCAAGGTCCCCACCACCATCTCCAGACAACTCCCCATCCTGGGAAACCCCAACTTCTCCCCTGGCTTGCACCACCGAGCTTTTGAGCTCTGGAACAGCAATGGATTGACAACATTCTTCAGCCTCTATGACCCGACCACGGGAGACCTCCTCCCCTTTGAAGACTTAGCGCAGAAATATTCCCTACCCAGATCTCATCTTTTCAACTACTGGCAATGTGCTCACTTCATCCGCTCCTCCTGCAATGATAAAGCAAAAAGATTCCACCCCTCACTGATAGATACTCTTCTGGCTTCGGGATCATACACTATATCAGCAATATACAAGCCCCTGCTGGCTAAAAAAGCTACCCCAATCAAAGCCACCTCAATTAAAAACTGGGGGAAAGACTTCCCCGACCCAGACCTTACGACCAAACTTCTCAAAGGTTTCAACACAACAATTAACCTTTCTCCCTGCGAAATATGGAGGGAGACCCAACTAAAAATACTCCATCGAGCCCACAAACCTGCCCTTATGGATACACAGAATGGCTCCACCATGTCCTGCCCTCTCTGCAACCTCCAAAAACCCTCTCTCACACACCGTTTTTGGTCCTGCCCGCTCATCTCTGACTTCTGGGAGAGGATCTCAAAGTTCATCTTAAAAATCACTCAATTCCAAATACCCAAAGACCCCCTCCTTATGGTCTTTGGCTACTGGGACTTTCAAATGTGGAAACCGACGCTTCTCAAGGCCCCTCAACACAAGGACTGGATACTTATATGCCTCTTTACAGCCAGAAAAGCAATACTAAAAAATTGGATTGTTACCACCACTCCAACCTTGTCCCAAGTGAAGCAAGATCTCGTGACGCAGCTTAGGAGGGAAAAAATCCTTACAGACTTTAACTCTCCTCCTGCAGTCTCCCGCTTCAACAAAAGATGGTCATCTTTCATGAACGCTGTCACCCCCCAGGATACAACGATCTCTACTCAGCTCCAGTTTTCATACTATTGAGCTCTCCCCGGGAAAATAAATCACTTCCTCCTTTAAAGAGACTTTACCCAAACAACAAGAGGATGTAGCACCCCCCCTCCCTCCCTTCTCTCTTGGCAGAAATCCATCCAGTTCATATGCAACCTCTGTTCTTCTTTTCTATTCTGCTTTTCTTCAAACCTATTTGAGTCAACCCGACCTGTAGTTTCACAGGGTACAACAAATTTACAAACTACTATGTTGAATTGTTTTGGAAATTTAATTTCCCAGTTATCAGGAATTTTGATTGCAATTTGTATATATTTCTATGACGTTGAAATATGTCCACATTCTATGTACTCCTCTGCTTATATACAAATAAAATCTCTTTAAAAAAAAACAAAAAAAAACAGGCAGTAACACACACAGAACTATATGGCGCTAAACTTGCAGTAACGCACACAGAACTAACTATATGGCGTTAAAATGGCAGTAACGCACACAGAACTATATGGCGTTAAACTGGCAGTAACACACACAGAAGTAAATGGCATTAAACTGGCAGTAACGCAAAAAACTATATGGTGTTAAACTGGCAGTAACGCACACAGAACTATATGGCATTAAACTGACAGTAACACACACAGAACCATATGGCGTTAAACTGGCAGTAACACACACAGAATTAAATGGCATTAAACTGGCAGTAACGCACAAAACTATATGGCGCTAAACTGGCAGTAACGCACACAGAACTATATGGCGTTAAACTGGCAGTAACGCACACAGAACTATATGGCGTTAAACACTGATGCTATCTGAACTGTCCCTACTAATGTAAAGCTTAGTGACATGGTCTCACTACAATACACTGAAACTATCTGAGCTGTCCCTACTCTACATATACACTAATGTATGTATGAATGAATGACACAGTCTCACTACACTACAGTGAAACTATCTGAGCTGTCCCTACTCTAGCTGCACATTATACAAAGCTGAATGATCGTCCTCCTCAATACACTCACACTGTCCCTAGACTGGCCCTAAATGAATATTCTACACTGACAATTGAAGCACAGTAGCACAGTATAGCACACTAACTAATAGCACTGAACAGAGCCCTGTTCTATCTCTCTCCACACCAAAATCACACTAAAAATGGCTGCCATTGAAAGAATGCTTTTATACTGTGGGGCAGGAATGAGCCATGATTGAATAAAGTCATGATGACAGTGTCCAATCATGACTCTGACAGTACTCTGTGCCCTGATTGGCTGAAGCTTTCACTACTTCAGCCAATCGGGGCTTGCAATGCACTGTTCAGTGTTGCAATGCATTGCGGTCAGTTTGGGGGACCGAACAAGCGGTCGAACATCCCATTTGTTCAGCTGTTCGTGGAATGCCCGAACAGCAAACCGTTTGCCCATCCCTATTAAATATACTGCAACAGTTCTAATTCATGATTGGGAGCAGTGACTAACTGAGAACCAGGGAGTTTGACACACATGTTGACCTTTTTTTTTTATTTAGTGAGATACTGCTCTATTCTGAGTTTATACTTAGGGAGAGATTTAAAGTGGTAGTGAACCCTCCTATCATTTTCAGCCAAGGAAGCTGTCATCTTGGCCTCTGTTTAATCTACAACTGCCATGATGCTGCACATGTGATCAGCTATGACACCAACCATTGGATGGTTTGACAGTTTGGTTTAGAGCACTACCAATGGGAGCGTTACATTTCCGGCATGTGCCGGACATGTAACTGTTTTTTAAACTGTTAAATGAATGGGTTTACTACCGCTTTAATAAACTGGAACACTGTGGCGAGTGCAGGGAAGCTCCGTGGCTGCTTCTGTATGAGTGTGAGTCAGCAGCTGCTGCTGCTCTGTGTCATTGGGCTCACATCAGGCTCTTTGCTGCCCCCTCTGGCCATTTCCTGCATGTGCACCCATCATGTGTGCTGTCTGTAATGTATCCTGGACTGCAGCTCCTATCTGTGTCTCAGCCACATGTGGAAACAAGAGCTGGGACTAGGAGGAGGGGCTGTGGTACAAGTGAGGGGGGTGGCTGTGTACGTGTTTGTGTGTGTGTACATGTGTGTGTGTGTGTGTTTGTGTGTGTGTGTACATGTCTGTGTGTGTGTGTGTGTACGTGTGTGTACATGTAAGGGGGGATGAGAGCACACAGGTGTGAGGGGGCTGAGAGCATACAGGTGTGAGGGGGAGCTGAGAGTGTACAGGTGTGAGGGGGACTGAGAGCATACAGGTGTGAGGGGGCTGAGAGTGTACAGGTGTGAGAGGGGGCTGAGAGCGTACAGGTGTGAGGGGGGCTTAGAGCATACAGGTGTGAGGGGGACTGAGAGCATACCGATGTGAGGTGGCTGAGAGTGTACAGGTCTGAGGGGGCTGAGAGTGTACAGGTGTAAGGGGAGCTGAGAGCATACAGATATGAGGTGGGCTGAGAGTGTACAGGTGTGAGAGGGACTGAAAGTGTACAGGGGTGAGGGGACTGAGAGTGTACAGGTGTGAGGGGGGCTGAGAGTGTACAGGTGTGAGGGGGGCTGAGAGTGTACAGGTGTGAGGGGGGCTGAGAGTGTACAGGTGCCCAATTTACCCAATCAGTGCAAATCTCTGTAAAGGCCATGCTTAATTCAGGAACAGTGATAACGTCATAAAACAGAGGGGGAAAGATTTTGGTGCTAATGGTTATACTGCCTTATGACATAATGTGCTAGGAAATAGTTCCAAATTAGGGTAATTAATTTGTAGTTTATGATTTTAGGACTAAGATTAAAGGTGGAGTTGAGCGAACCTGAACTGTAAAGTTCGGGTCCGTACCGAACTTTGGGGTGTCCGTGACCCGAATCCGAACCCGGACATTTGAAAAAAATGTTGGGTTCGGGTTCTGGGTTCGGGTATTTGATCACGCATGTTGAATAGCTGCAGGGCAGCCAATCAACAAACGTCTCACTGGTTTGCCCTTAGAAGCCATCACAGCCATGCCTACTAATGGCATGGCTGTGATTGGCCAGTGCATCATGTGACCCAGCCTCTTTATAAGCTGGAGTCACTTAGTGTTGCATGTCACATGCTCTCTGGCTAGTGTAGAAAGAGGGTGCTGCCGGCGCTGTGAGGGACAGATTGCAGATATAATAACATCTCATCGATCTGATTGTGGACTAGGTGGAGATTACTACTACTGCTGCTTTGAGGGACAGATTGCAGATCTCATCTTGCATTACAGAACGATCTGATTGTGGACTAGGTAGAGATTACTACTACTACTGCTTTGAGGGACAGATTGCAGATCTCATCCTGCATTACAGAGCGATCTGATTGTGGACTAGGTAGAGATTACTACTACTACTGCTTTTAGGGACAGATTGCATATCTAATAACATCTCATCCTGCATTACAGAACGATCTGACTGGACTAAGTAGAGTCTACTGCTTACAGGGACAGATTATTGTTCTAAAATCATCTCCTAGTTCTATAGGGTTCCTACTCTAGACGTTAGACAGGGAGTTTCGTCATCATCATCATTAGAGATGGATCAGGTG
>BLSH010545332.1:41453-52659 GCA_018402905.1 Glandirana rugosa | reverse complement strand
ACCTCCTTCTCTCTAGCTCCCTTGTTACTTCCTCCCATGCTCGCCTACAGGACTTCTCCAGAGCCTCTCCCATCCTCTGGAACTCCATGCCCCAGAATGTCAGGTCAGCCCCCACCCTGTCCGTCTTTAGGCGATCCTTGAAAACTCACCTATTCAGGGAAGCCTACCCCACCTCCACCTAAGACCCGTGCCTGAGCCAGCTCTATCAGTTCATCCCCTGCAGCCATTACCTTTTGTATCACCTCCCCCTCCCTTTAGATTGTAAGCTCTACGAGCAGGGCCCTCCTATTCCTTCTGTATTGAACTGTATTGTAATTGTACTGTGTCCCTTCTTTATTGTAAAGCGCTGCGCAAACTGTTGGCGCTATATAAATCCTGTATAATAATAATAATAATAATAATAATAATGCAGTAGGAGATGGTTTTATAATGATAAACTCTCCCTCAGAGCACAAACAGGAACCTCTCCTTAATGCAGTAGGAGATGGTTTCATAACGATAAACTCTCAGTCAGAGCACCAAAAGGAACCTCTCCCTAATGCAGTAGTAGATGGTTTTAGAACGATAAACTCTCCTTAAGAGCAACAACAGGAACCTCTCCCTAATGCAGTTGGAGATGGTTTTAGAACGATAAACTCTCCCTCAGAGCACCAACAGGAACCTCTCCCTAATGCAGTAGGAGATGGTTTTATAATGATAAACTCTCCCTCAGAGCACCAACAGGAAACTCTCCCTAATTCAGTAGTAGATGGTTTTAGAACGATAAACTCTCCCTCAGAGCACCAACAGGAACCTCTCCCTAATGCAGTAGTAGATGGTTTTATAATGATAAACTCTCCCTCAGAGCACCAACAGGAACCTCTCCCTAATGCAGTATTAGATGGTTTTAGAATGAAAAACTCTCCTTCAGAGCACCAACAGGAAGCTCTCCCTAATGCAGTAGGAGATGGTTTTAGAACGATAAACTCTCCTTCAGAGCAACAACAAGAAACTCTCCCTAATGCAGTAGTAGATGGTTTTAGAACAATAAACTCTCCCTCAGAGCACCAACAGGAACCTCTCCCTAATGCAGTAGTAGATGGTTTTAGAATGATAAACTCTCCCTCAGAGCACCAACAGGAACCTCTCCCTAATGCAGTAGTAGATGGTTTTAGAATGATAAACTCTCCCTCGTAGCACCAACAAGAACCTCTCCCTAATGTATTAGTAGATGGTTTTATAACAATAAACTCTCCCTCAGAGCACCAACAGGAACCTCTCCCTAATGCAGTAGTAGATGGTTTTATAACAATAAACTCTCCCTCAGAGCACCAACAGGAACCTCTCCCTAAGGCAGTAGTAGATGGTTTTAGAACGATAAACTCTCCCTCAGAGCACCAACAGGAACCTCTCCCTAATGCAGTAGTAGATGGTTTTATAACGATAAACTCTCCCTCAGAGCACCAACAGGAACCCCTCCCTAATGCAGTAGGAGATGGTTTTATAACGATAAACTCTCCCTCAGAGCACCAACAGGAACCTCTGCCTAATTCAGTAGTAGATGGTTTTAGAACGATAAACTCTCCCTCAGAGCACCAACAGAAACCTCTCCCTAATGCAGTAGGAGATGGTTTTATAACGATAAACTCTCCCTCAGAGCACCAACAGGAACCTCTCCCTAATGCTGTAGGAGAGGGTTTTATAACGATAAACTCTCCATCAGGGCACCAACAGGAACCTTTCCCTAATGCAGTAGTAGATGGTTTTATAACGATAAACTCTCCCTCAGAGCACCAACAGGAACCCCTCCCTAATGCAGTAGGAGATGATTTTATAATGATAAACTCTCCCTCATAGCACCTACAGGAACCTCTCCCTAATGCAGTAGGAGATGGTTTTATAACGATAAACTCTCCCTCAGAGTGCCAACAGGAACCTCTCCCTAATTCAGTAGTAGATGGTTTTAGAACGATAAACTCTCCCTCAGAGCACCAACAGGAACCTGTCCCTAATGCAGTAGTAGATGGTTTTAGAACAATAATCTCTCCCTCAGAGCACCAACAGGAACCTCTCCCTAATGCAGTAGTAGATGATTTTAGAACGATAATCTCTCCCTCAGAGCACCAACAGGAACCTCTCCCTAATGCAGTAGTAGATGGTTTTAGAATTAAAATCTCTCCATCAGAGCACCAACAGGAACCTGTCCCTAATGCAGTAGTAGATGGTTTTAGAATGATAATCTCTCCTACAGAGCACCAACAGGAACCTGTCCCTAATGCAGTAGTATATGGTTTTAGAATGATAATCTCTCCCTCAGAGCACCAACAGAAACCTGTCCCTAATGCAGTAGTAGATGGTTTTAGAATGATAATCTCTTCCTCAGAGCCCCAACAGGAACATCTCCCTAATGCACTATAAGATGGTTCTGAACGCTAATGTCTCCCTCACAGCACAGACAGGAACATCTCCCTAATGCACTATAAGATGGTTCTGAATTCTAATGTCTCCCTCACAGGACCGCAATGAAGGTCTCCCTAATGCGGTCTGAGGTGGTTGTGAACCCTAATCTTTCCTTCACAGCACCGCCATGAAGCTCTCCCTACTCTAGCCTGAGACAATCTGACACATGGCGCTACGTGACTCCAGCCTCACATAGAGGCTGGGTCACATGATGCACTGACCAATCACGGCCATGCCATTAGTAGGCATGGCTGTGATGGCTTCTAAGGGCAAACTAGTGAAAATCTTGTTGATTGGCTGCCCAGCAGCTATAGAAAAGGCGCAAAAAATACCAGAATACCGAACCCGGACGTCTGTGTCAATGGATGCAGCAGCAGAACTTGGGAGCACACATACAAGAGTGTCCCCAGGAAAGCGCTTCCCCGCGGGGGCACTAGATGCAGGGAGGAGCCAGGAACGCCAGGGAGGGACCCCAGAAGAGGAGGATTGGGGCCACTCTGCGCAAAACCCTTGCACAGAGGAGGTAATTATGACATGTTTGTTATTAAAAAAAAAAACAAAGCTTTATAAACAATCCATCAACTATGCTCAATTTCCAGTTTTACTGCTGGCAATAGTTTAAAAAGATTTTTACAAAGGTAATAGTAGTTTATGCAATGCCATGGTCCAACATGCATGTGGCACCTTTTTGAATACAAGCTGTGGGGGACTTAAGCCAAAGATCTCATTGGATTTCAGTCTGTCATGTAACAGAATGCTGACTCCATGTGATGTTACTAAATGTCTCTGATGTCTCTGGATACATGGCATTGAGTAATTTGGCACCAGATACCATGTGGAACATTAGGTATGGTTAATTTGAGGAACATCAAAGGCTCTAGAATGACCAGATGGAGGAAAAAATAAAATAAAATACAATTAACAAAACAATTTAAAAAGCAATAAACTAAAAAAATGTATTCTGATAACCATATATCATTAATGCATGTAATGATTATATTAACCATTAAAGGACCAAGACTATTTTTGACATCTGTTGTTTACAAGTCAAAATCCTTTTTTTTGCTAGAAAATTACTTAGAACCCCCAAACGTTATATATTTTTTTCAGGCACTCCAGAGAATAAAATGGCGGTTGTTGCAATACTTTCTACCACCGTAGTTGAGCAGCGGTCTTACAAATCCTATTTTTTGGAAAAAAATACAGTTTTTTTGAATTAAGAAATAAGAAAACAGTAAAGTTAGCCCAATTGTTTCTATACTGTGAAATATAATGTTACGCTGAGTAAATTGATACCCAACATATCATGCTTCAAAATTGCGCCTGCTCATGGAATGGCAACAAACTTTAGCACTTAAAAATCTCCATGGGCGACGTTTAAACATTTCTACAGGTTACCAGTTTTGAGTTACAGAGGAGGTCTAGTGCTAGAATTATTGCCCTTGCTTTAAGGATCGTGGTGATAACTCACATGTGTGGTTTGAGCACCGTTTTCATATGTGGGTGCGACTTACATATGTGTTCGCTTCTGAGCGCGAGCTTGAAGGGATAGGGTGCTTTACATTTTTATTTTTCTTATTTATTTTACTTTTTATATTTGCACTGTACTTTTAAAAAAAATGTTTGATCACTTTTATTCCTATTACAAGGAATGTTAACATCTCTTGTAATAGAAATAAGCAGGACAGGACCTCTTTAATGTGAGACCTGGGGTCAAAAAGACCTCAGATCTCACATTTACACTTAAAAAGCAATAGAAAAAAAAGTCTTTTTTTTTAATTATCCCTTTAAGGCCAGAGGGCAAAAGTGGCGTTTGACATCGCTCCCATCCTCCAAGAGCATAGAGTCGGATGAGGGCTATCATGCCCTCACTCAAATTCCTGCCAAACATGGATCAGGATCGGATCATTTCCACCACTACCAATGGATCTGGCAACTGACGGAGACAACCATAACACGGCAGGAGGGGGGAACCTCTCCCACTGCAGATAAAAATGATCTTGTGGCAAATCCGCTACGGAGACCACTTTTATCCTAAAGCGGTCCGCGTTAGGATAAAAGTGGTCTCCGTAGCAGATTCGCCGCAAGATCATTTTTATCTGTAGTGGGACAGGTTCCCCCCCTCCTGCCACAGTTGAAGAGAATAACGGTGTTATGTCAGCTATCTGCTGCCATAACAACGGTATTCAATGTGAAAGGACCGACATATATATTAATGGCGGGCAGTCCGGGAGTGGTTAATGGCATGATTCCATTTTTACTTTATATTTCAATTTTATTTATATTAACATGCAGAGTGAGCTGACAATGGCAGGTATAAGGACAACCTACAACACTGCCAATGGTGCTTGAGCTGCAGCAACAGTATTTTTTATTTTAAAGCGTAACTCCATTTTTGTTGAGAAAAAACATTCCCCTCTGGGTGATCTATGTATATTACAAGAATTTTAGCAAACTTTGTTGCAGATTCCTAACTTTTGTTATTCTGAAAAATATCTGTGTGTTTGTCTGTATCCATGTGGGAAAGTGAGTCTAATGGGAGTGGTTTCATAATTATCAATCAGCTGTGCACCTGCAGGGCTCTAATGAGGGAAGCTGCTGGGCCTGCATCCCTTTAGACATAATTTCCTATTGGAAGCAACTCACCAAAAATGACATTTTTGTTGCATGGGATGCCTGAAATCTGACTTGTTAGTGCACACTTCTGGGAAAATTGGTGAGCCAATCGCACAAGCAGGAAATTATGTTTCTGGGGGGTGTTCTGTACAAATTCTGTGTACAGAACACCTCCAGGTAGCAATATTGCATTGCATTTTCAGAAAATTACAGAGCTGAGATGAGTGTAGAGATAAAGCAGGTTATTGGGCCTGGCAACCCTTTTAGACAGAGAAAGAGAGAGAAAGAGGCACATTAACAGAGACTGCTGTGCTGAAAAATGATAGCAATGAAATTGCAAGAGATTATTGTGCAAGAGAGAAGCTCAATATTTGAAGTCATAATGTTAACAAGAGATACACGATACCAGAATGTTTTGTTAATGAGAGTAAAAATTACCATGTTATAACTGACTGATATAAACTACTCACATGTCATAACAACATGCTGTCATCCAATGAAGTCACAAATCCTCACCTTGTTCTCTCTCACCATCCCTCATCCAGACTGGATCCAGGGTAATTAATTAGCAGCAGCATCAGAATCAAAGAGACCATTTTATACAAAAGTGCTCCAAAAAAAAAAATCTGTGAACACACATTTTAACACGTGTTTTAAAAATGAAATCACTTTAGACAGCTACTATAACCCTAAAAAAGTCATAGTGTGAGAGCGCATGCGCGGGAGCTCCAAGATGGACGCTTAAGCCCAGAGCTCTGCGCCACCCCGGCAGACCGGCGCCGCTACAAACAGCCAGAGCCACCCAATCCCACGCTCTTGCGTACTGAGGCACCCCTGGACCCTTGGTGACCCCCCCGGATGCATAGTGCCTCGGCCAGGAGGGACCTGAGGCCCCTATTCTCGGAGGTAACCGCGGCTGGGTGTACCAAGATGGCCGCCGCGGCCTCCCCGAATGCCCAAGCTGTGGAGACAGCTCAGGAATCCCAGCGAGTTTTAACTCCTGCCTCTCTCACTTTCCCCCCCCCACCTCCCTGGGGGCCCAGCAACCGCCTCCTCCTCACTCTCCCACATCCACGGAGTCTCTACTGGCGCAGGCTATGGACAGTTGCGGCCTACCTCCCATGGGGCCCTCTCCTGCCCTATCTCACCTAACTCTTACTCCCAGCACCCCTGGGAATGACTTCCTACTCCCTGCCCGGGACATTTTCATCAGGTTCTCTGAGCTGCTTGAGAAGAGCCTGGCACAGACAGCCTCTAAGATTACAGGTGATATCAAGGCTGACTTTCAGAACTTGGGGGAAAGGATGGGTGCAATTGAAAGCAAGCTGGACATCACTGTTACTAGGGCAAACCAGAACACATCTCAGATCCAGTGTCTGCAGGAACAGTTAGAGACTGCTATGGCTAGAATTGATGACCTTGAGAACAGGTCCAGAAGACAAAATCTCAGAATCAGAGGTCTACCTGAAAGCATCACGGACATCTCTGAAGCAGTTCAGGATCTTTTCAAAAGCCTAATTCCCAACATTCCCCAAAATCGGCTGGAACTAGATAGGGCCCACAGAGCCCTGGGCCCCCCGAGAAAGGATGGAAACCCCCGGGACATTATTGTCAAGCCCTATTATTTCTCAGTCAAGGCGGAAATTATGAAACTAGCTCGGTCCCAACCTCAACTCCAATGCAAGGGCTTCCCAATTCAAGTTTTTGCTGATCTGTCCCCAATGACCATTCAACGCAGGAGAAATCTCAAGCCATTACTCACAGTCCTGGTTCAAAAAGGTGTAAAATACTGGTGGACTTTTCCCTTTGGGGTCAAATTCGCCTTCAAGGGCCACACTCATGGTTTCTCTAACCTTCCAGATGGGGAAAAGATCCTACTAGACCTCAAGTTCATCTCTCGTGAAACTGAGATGGAATACACCTCCTCCTCTGCTGGATCTTCTAAGTGCCCTCCTCCAGCTAGCCCTATCACTCCTGTCTGGAACCAAACCAAAACCAAGAGATCCAAGGACAATAGACCTCCATGATAGACGTTCCTCTGCTACGTTGCTTCCTTCTCCTCTTGGAACATTTGGGTCCCTTGCTAAGGTTACCCCCCTTCCTCCTAGGATGTCTCCTTCACGTTGAAGCCTTCACCCTAAGAGACATTTGAACATTTCCCCCTTTACCCATTCCCACCCAATTGGCAGTCTGGGTCTTCTCAGGCCTTCCTCTCTCAACCCCAACTCATAACACATTTGTTTATGCCTTTGGTTGCATCTTTCTTTACAGGAACTTGGGGTCAGTTTTGTTATAAGTGTTACATGATTTGTTCTATTTGTTCTTCTTTGCTTGCTAAATCCTATGGGTTGTTCAGTGGGTTGTTACGGGTTATGGGGGGGGGGGGTTCCTCCTTCCCCCATCTCCCAAAAGCCAATGTCCGCAAGCTTGGCCCTAGCAATAGATTTCCATTTTTTTTGTTTTGCTGGCCCGCCGGCCGGGGTGGCAGTCTCATGCCTCTCCACATCCCTCGGCAGTGGTTTTCCCAATGCTGTGGGATCCGTCGCTCCCCCCTCTCTTAGAGGGGTGCGTCACCAGTGTTTGTTACAGGGGGGTTCTATCTCCCCCCTGCCTTACAGTCTCTTATGAGACTGCACCTACCTCTTCTCTCCCTCTTCTCTCTTTCCTTCCTAACTTCTTTCCTCTTTCTCCTAGCTGGTCATTGGCGTGTGTTCATATATCCGATGCCCTCCTGGTGGCCTGGACAGAGTGCGTTTAAGGAAAAGGTCTATGTCAGCAGAGTTGCGGGGGTAAGTGTTCTATATGTTTGCTGCAGATTGCCACTTTCCCAACCCCAACATGGCTCCTACTAATTCTAGGCCTCACCTCATAAAAATAGCTACACACAATACACAAGGTTTTAACTCCCAGATTAAAAGAAGGAAAGTCTGTGATCTGTATCGTTCACTCAAGCTAGATATAGTCCTCCTCCAAGAGACCCATTTTCCATCCAATTATAAACCTAGATTTCTTCATGCCCATTTTCCCACTTTCCGCTTGGCCAATGCTCCTGACAAAACGAGGGGTGTAGCTATTCTGATATCAAAAACCTGTAATTTCTCCATCCATTCTGAACTTATTGACCCTGAAGGGCGATTCCTCTTGATCAAAGGTTCCCTAGACGGCCATTTATACACCATAATCTCTTATTACGCCCCCAATAAGAACCAACCCGCCTTCTTTGCTTCCCTTCTTAAGACCGTCTCACCGGTCTTGGAGGGATCCATAATAATGGGCGGAGACTCTAACATAGCTTTCGATCTTAGCCTGGATAAATCCAGGCCTGGTGCGGCCCAGCTTTCTCGTCCCTCAAAAGCTAGCCTTAAAATAGCTAAACTTATTCAGGCCCACGGTCTCATCGACATATGGAGGGAACTCAATCCAGACAAAAGAGACTATACCCACTTTTCCAAAGCACATTTATCTTACTCTAGAATTGACCATTTGTTCGTTTCCCCTGACATTATTGCAGAAACCTCAAAATCTCAGATTATAGCAGTGGTTCTCAACTCCGGTCCTCGGGCCCCCCCAACAGGCCAGGTTTGCAGGATAACTGAAATACATCACAGGTGATATCATTGCTGCTCAGTGATTGCAGTATTCTAGTCTGCATCTCCCCAAGGTAATACTTAAAATCTGGCCTGTTGGGGGGGCCCGAGGACCGGAGTTGAGAACCACTGGATTATAGACACGGTGTGTTCTGACCATTCGATTCTTTTTGCCACTGTTAAGGAGGGAACTAGAACTTCCCCCCATAAACCTTGGAGACTTAACATCTCCATTCTAGATGACTGGGTCAGAGCAAAAGAAATTGACACATTACTCAAGGAGTTCTTCCACCTCAATGATGGGGGTGGGATTTCAGCAGAAACCCTGTGGGCAGCTCACAAGGCTTTTATTAGGGGGAAATTTATCCAGGTTGCCACTCAACTTAAAGAAGCCAGATCCCTAGAAATCAATAGATTGGAGAACACATACCGCTCCTTGAAAGCCAAACACAAGAAATGTCCTCTTAGTGTACCTATTTCACAATTGGATGTCGCGAGAGTAGAATTGAATTTAGCCCTAACCACTAGGGCTGAAAAATACATCAAATGGAGTGGAGCCAAGTTCTACTCCCATAAGGATAAAGTAGGCTCTATGCTAGCTTCTAAACTACCTCCTCGTCCCAGAATCCTGGCCTTCCCTAAAGTTAGGATCCCTGGTCAACCACCCTCTACTAACCCAACAAAAGTCCTTCAGGCCTTTCAGGATTTCTACACTCAACTATACAAGCCCCTAACCTCGGAGAGCTCCATGAAACTTAATTCCTTTCTTGATGGTCTCTCCCTCCCTGCTTTATCCCCAGATCACAAGGCCCTCCTAGAAGCTGACTTTACTGTTGAAGAGGTGGTGGAGACTATAACTAAGCTCAAGAAAAATACAGCACCGGGCCCAGATGGTCTACCAGTTGCTTATTATAAAGCATTTGTGGGCACCCTTGGCCCTTTCCTCGCCAGATTCTTCAACTCTAAAGCGGGAGGTGATCCCCTGGAAACACATCTAAACACCGCATTCATCTCAGTTATTCCCAAGCTGGGTAAAAACCCTGAAGAAATTGGCAATTACAGGCCAATTTCGCTCATTAACAACGACCTAAAAATTATGACCAAAATCCTCGCAAACAGGCTAGCTTCCATCATTGATATATATATTCATAAGGACCAAGTGGGATTCATCCCAGGGAGGCAGGGTCCGGATCAGATCAGAAGAGCTATTGATCTGATCTCATTGCTTGGCTTTGGCTGGGATGGAGGCCCTAAGCAGAAGGGGATGATCCTTTCGCTTGACTTACAAAAAGCTTTCGATTCGGTTTCATGGACATACCTCTTCCAGGTGCTAGAGAGATGGGGCTTTGGTCAGAGGTTTATGGGCTCTTTACGAGCGTTATACTCCTCTCCTAAAGCACAAATTAGGCTAAGAGGGTTCTACTCTGACTTTTTCAACATTTACAGAGGAACAAGACAGGGTTGCCCCCTCTCTCCCTTAATCTTTGATATCGCCATTGAGTCCCTTGCAATCGCGATTCGTTCTAATCCAGATATACAAGGTGTTAAATGTGGTCCCCACACTCACAAGTGCGGGTTGTTCGCTGATGATGTCCTGCTCTTTCTGACTTCCCCAGCCACCTCCCTCCCCAATCTCTGCAAGGTGTTGGACGATTTTGCCTCCGTATCTGGTCTGTCAGTTAACCTGGATAAATCACAAGCCCTCAATATTTTACTACCCCCCGACTCAGTCCTTCAGTTAAAAAGAGAGTTCAGGTTCAAGTGGAGTGACCATTAATTATCTCGGCATCACTCTCACTCACAAGGTTGATCTCCTATATGCAGCGAATTTTCCACCAATGTACAAGAAACTAGAGCTTGACCTGCGGGCCTGGGATAAAAGCGATCTTTCTTGGTTGGGAAGGATTTATTTGATTAAAATGACTCTCCTACCCGGAATACTTTACCTCTTTAGGGCCCTCCCGATCTCTATTAGAAAGGATCATCTGAAGTCCTTTCAGAGCAAGCTCATTAAATTTATATGGGGAGGGAGGGGCTATAGGCTCCCCAGTTCCACCCTCTTTTACCCTCTGAAGAGGGGGGGATTGGGAGTGACTAGATTACTCTGGTATTATCAGGCAGCTAGGTTAGCACAATTGTCGACCATTTATTCTAAACAAGTTAAGCCTGATTGGATTCTTATCGAAAGACAAGCGATTCCCTCATTCACCCTGGATTATCTCTTATGGATGTCCCCTAGGGATCGCCCCCCAATTCTCTCTCCCATACTCTCACAATCAATGAGTCTCTGGGACCATCTCAGTACACATCCGACCTTGATCTCCAAAATGAAACCCTTAGCCCATATATTCCGTAGCCAAGACTTTATCCCAGGCCTAGATATTAGCTCTTTCAAATGGTGGCTCGATAAAGGAATGTACAGAATAGGCCACTTCTTCACAATTTCAGGTCCTATTTCTAAATCTTCGCTTTTACAAGTGATTCTCCTTCTAGATCTACCAACAGTGTTATACTAAATCTTTATCCTGGACTTTAACACTTCTTCACCGGATAAGACATGTAAG
>BLSH010545332.1:19380-32039 GCA_018402905.1 Glandirana rugosa | reverse complement strand
ATGCCCCTTACTAAAAACCTTGGAATGTCTACTTTCCAAAAAGGGGTCATTTGGGGGGTATTTGTACTTTCCTGGCTTGTTAGGGTCTCAAGAAATGAGATAGGTGGTCAGGTGGTCATAAATTATAAGTTAGGGTGTTTGCTTTCCAAAATGGGGTCATTTTGAGGGCAATTCCATTGTCCTGGTGTTCCAGGGCCTTCAAAAGTGTAATAAGTGGCTGAGAAATGAGATGTGTAATTTATGCTCGTAAAACGCCTGAAGGTGCTACTTCAATGTTAGGCCTTTGTATGTGGCCAGGCTGTGTAAAAGTCTTACACATGGGGTATTGCCATACTCAGGAGGAGTTGCAGAATGTATTTTGGGGTGTCATTGCAAGTATGCATATGCTGTGTGTGAGAAATAACTTGTTGTTTAACAATTTTGTGTAAAAAAAAAAAAAATTTGGGGGGTATTTGTACTTTCCTGGCTTGTTAGGGTCTCAAGAAATGAGATAGGTGGTCAGTACTTCGGGTGTGATCAATTTTCAATGATTGGCACCATAGCTTGTAGACTCTATAACTTTCACAGAGACCAAATAATATCCACTAATTTGGGTTATTTTTACCAAAGATAGGTAGCAGTATAAATTATTGCCCAAATTTATGAAGAAAAATTACTTTTTTGCAAAATTTTTCAATACAAACTAAAAAAAAAGTGTTTTTTTTTTCAAAATTTTCGCTACTTTTTCGCTTATATTGAAAAAAATAAAAAACCCAGCAGCTCTATTTGTGAGAAAAAAATGATAAAAATTTTGTTTGGGTACAGTGTTGCATGACTGAGTAATTGTCATTCAAAGTGTGAGAGTGCTGAAAGCTGAAAATTGGTCTGGTAAGGAAGGGGGTGTAAGTGTCCTGTATGGAAGTGGTTACATTTCTGTGAACATCTCCATCAGTCTATTGTGTATCCCTCATGTGCTTCAATAAAAGTCCCACTCTTCCCAAATTTTGCAACACTGCAAAATTAGTTTCCTTTACAAGGCAGGGATTGAAGTGGACGGCCTTACCAGGCCATGGCTTCATTTAAAGTCCCAATTTTTCCCCCATTTTTTTCCTTTTTCTCTTTATATTCAATAGGGATGGAAGCGCACGCAGGGTCTATATTCTTTAAATCCTATACACAGTGCTGCCCGTTATTGGCCTATGGTACCTCCCCTAGTGTAACTGTTCACATTGCCAATGTCTTTACTGGAGTTATATGTATATAAACTATCCTTTCCACTGCTATCTGTTGCTGCTCTTGCACCTCAGTGTTGTGAGCTGTTGGGGCCTTTGAGCGTGTCTTGGATCCTGTCGGTCCGGGAGCTGTGATGCGCACTGGCGGCTCCCTCTACCTCCGTGCACCGTATGTCGCACGGGGGAGCGGGTTCATCGCCACTCCGCATCGGCGCCACGTCACCCATGCTATCTGTTCAGCGTCCTTGTGATGCTGTACCGGCTGGGTCAACCGCGCTCGGGGACGCTGTGGGCGGGTGGAATGCTGTGCGCCGGGCGGTCCACCGCTTGGCGCCTCCCCGCCCGACTCTTGCTTCCGTGTGCGTGACGTTGGTGGGTGGGCATTTGGCGACGCCTATTTAGGCATCCCCCTTGGTGGATCTTGGCGTCCTGCACACAATACACTGGCATGCATGTGTTATCATGGATGACCATGCCTCACGTTTACAGGTAACACTCACGTTCATTCATTGTCACTTTCCAAATTGATCACCCATTGGTCTGGTTGTCTATCTATTTTTCATCTAGCCTTTTCCTCCCTAGTCCTTACCCACCTTCTTTCTCTCCCTTTGTTCTCTATCCCTCCTCCATTCATCTGGTTTCTTGGATCCTATTCACCTGGACCGACCCTTGGCTCTGACGGTGCATCACCATCACATGAGTGTTGTAAGTTGCATGCGCAGTTTGTGGAGGAATTCATACCCCCAATGTTTTTACATTGTCAATTGCTGATCCTATATTCATTTTTTTATACCCACCACGAGCCTGCTCCTGACGAGTGGCTCCAAGCCACGAAACGTACGTCGAGCTAAAAGCTGCCGTGGACTTAACCTTTTATGCGTTTTATACACCAAACCTCAATAGGAACAACGAGGTCCTTGGCCACGCAGACCTGTCTGTGTATATTTTCACCAGTCTGCACATTAAATACCTGATGGATGGGGCAATGTAATGAGCTTAACAAAGTTGTATCCATTGTTATGAATTTGTATTGTCGTTTATGATTGATATTTTATCATGTAATGTTTGACTATATGCATCAGTGTATGTATATCCACAAATTCAATTTCTGTGAACATCTCCATCAGTCTATTGTGTATCCCTCATGTGCTTCAATTAAAGTCCCACTCTTCTCAAATTTTGCAACACTGCAAAATTAGTTTCCTTTACAAGGCAGGGATGGAAGCGGACGGCCTTACCAGGCCATGGCTTCATTTAAAGTCCCAATTTTTTTTCCCCCATTTTTTTTCCTTTTTCTCTTTATTCTGCCTTAACCCTCTTGGGCATGGATTTCGCAAGAGCTTCACAGGTTGCCACTGGAGTCCTTTTCCACCCCTCCACGACGACATCACGGAGCTGGTGGATGCTAGAGACCTTGTTCTCCTCCACCTTTCTTTTGAGGATGCTCAATAGGGTTTAGGTTTGGAAACATGCTTGGCCAGTCCATCACCTTTGCCCTCAGCTTCTTTAGCAAGACAGTGATCATCTTGGAGGTGTTTGGGGTCGTTATCATGTTGAAATACTGCCTTGTGGCCAAGTCTCCGAAGGGAGGGGATCATGCTCTGCTTCAGTATGTCACAGTACATGTTAGCATTCATGGTTCCCTTAATGAACTGTAGCTTCCCAATACCGGCAGCACTCATGCAGCCCCAGACCATGACACTCCCACCACCATGCTTGACTGTAGGCAAGACACACTTGTCATTGTACTCCTCACCTGGTTGCCGCCACACACGCTTAACACCATCTGAACAAATAAGTTTATCTTGGTCTCCTCAGACCACAGGACATGGTTCCAGTAATCCATGTCCTTAGTCTGCTTGTCTTCAGCAAATTGTTTGCGGGTTCTCTTGTGCATCATCTTTACAAGAGGCTTCCTTCTGGGATGACAGCCATGCAGACCAATTTCATGCAGTATGTGGCATATGGTCTGAGCACTGACAGGCTGACCCCCTTTAATCTCTGCAGTAATGCTGGCAGCACTCATACGTCTGTTTCCCAAAGACAACTTCTGGATATGATGCTGAGCATGTGCACTCAACCTCTTTGGACGACCATGGCAAGGCCTGTTCTGAGTGGAACCTGTCCTTTGAAACCGATGTATGGTCTTGGCCATTGTGCTGCAGCTCAGTTTCAGGGTCTTGGCAACCTTTTTATAGCCTAGGCCATCTTTATGTAGAGCAACAATTCTTTTTTTTCAGATCCTAAGCGAGTTCTTTGCCATGAGGTGCCATGTTGAACTTCCAGTGACCACTATAAGAGAGTGAGAGCGATAACACCACATTTAACACACCTGCTCCCTATTCACACCTAAATAGAGTTGAGCGAACACCTGGATGTTCGGGTTCGGTGGGTTTGGCTGAACTTCACGAAAAAGTTTGGGTTCGGTACCGAACTTGACCCCCGAACCCCATTGAACTTTTCGGCACAAAAATGACTGTAAAAAGTCCTGGAAAGTGCTAGATGGCTGCAAAAGGAAGTAAAATTATTTTAGAACAGTAATCTGTCCCTTACAACAACAGCAGGAACATGACCCTATAGGAGTAGGTGATGATTTTAGAACACTAATCTATCCCTTACAGCAACAGCAGGAACCTGACCCTATAGGAGTAGGTGATGATTTTAGAACAATAATCTGTCCCTTACAGCAACAGCAGGAACCTGACCCTATAGAACTAGAAGATGATTTTAGAACAATAATCTGTCCCTCTAAGCAGTAGACTCTACCTAGTCCAGTCAGATCGTTCTGTAATGCAGGATGAGATCTGCAATCTGTCCCTAAAAGCAGTAGTAGTAGTAATCTCTACCTAGTCCACAATCAGATCGTTCTGTAATGCAGGATGAGATTTTATTATATCTGCAATCTGTCCCTCACAGCGCCAGCAGCATCCTCTCCCTAAACTAGCCTGAGAGCATGTGACATGCAGCACTATGTGACTCCAGCTTATACAGAGGCTGGGTCACATGATGCACTGGCCAATCACAGCCATGCCATTAGTAGGCATGGCTGGGATGTCTTCTAAGGGCAAACCAGTGAAACGCTTGTTGATTGGCTGCCCTGCAGCTATTCAACAGGAGGGATCAAATACCCGAACCCAGAATCCGAACCCATACTTTTTTTCAAATGTTCGGGTCCGGATCACGGACACCCCAAAGTTCGGTACGGACCCGAACTTTACAGTTCGGGTTCGCTCAACTCTACACCTGAGACCTTGTAACATTAACAGGTCACATGACACTGGGGTGGGAAAATGGCTAATTGGGCCCAATTTGAACATTTTCAATTAGGGGTGTACTCACTTTTGTTGCCAGTGGTTTGGACATTAATGGCTGTGTGTTGAGTTATTTTGAGGGGCAGCAAATTTACACTGTTATACAAGCTGTACACTCACTACTTTATATTGTAGCAAAGTGTCAATTCTTCAGTGTTGTCACATAAAAAAGATATAATAAAATATTTACAAAAATGTGAGGGGTGTACTCACTTGTGGGAGATACTGTATATATATATATATATATATATTAGGCTGTATATATATATATATTCTTACACTGCCTGGAATTTAAATAAACCAGGAAGAGAGCCAGGTCTCACTCTGCCCTGGGACACCACTAAGAGCAATCAGTGAGAGAAAGCTGACACACAGAGCTTTGGCTTTTGGACTAAGAAAGACTTTTGCAATAACTTTGTTTTGTGGGTGTTTGGGACAAGCCCAACACCACTCAGTAAGGAATGCTGATGTTGAGTTAGAGCCAGAGAGGCAAGGATTTATTTTGCTGTTTTGTTTATATCTACTTGCAACCTTTTATCAATAAACCTGGCTGCAAGCCAGATTTTAAGAAAACTGCTGTCTCAACTGTCTTCATCCCAGGGAAGCTGATCCCCACAAGAGCTAATTCCTCACATGTGGTGGACTCGGCGGACAGTTTTCCTAAAAAAATGGAGGAGGTGATAAAAGCCCTGTTGCAGGCCAATGCAGCCCAGTGGGAGATGAACCAACAGTTTGCGGAGGCCCTGCTGGAATTAAAGAAGGATTCCGCAGCTCCTCTGCTGGTGGAACAATAAATGGTATGAGCCAGCTACTACCTGCAGAAGATGACCCCTGCAGATGATGTGGAGGCATACCTCACCACTTTTGAGAGAGTCGCTGTGTGGGAAGCATGGCAAAAATGACAATGGTCAGGACTGTTAGTATCTTTTCTGCAGGTGAGCCCCAAAATCAAAATTTTGATTTGGAACCTGATAAGGCCCAGGACTATGAGACTCTAAAAATGGAGATACTCACACATCTGGGTGTCACTATGGCAGTCCGGGCTCAACGGGTGCATCAGTAGTAGGGGTGAAACCGGTAAGATTGTTCCAGGGTTCAAGGGCATGGGGAGGAATGATAAGACTGCTGTTATGGCTAATGAGATTATGGAGACTGGCCAAAGAAGTCAGGAAGGTCTGTGAGACCTTTGAGAGGCCTGGGTATAGGCCATATACCATGCTACCGATGCCATGCATTAGGTCATATTGCTGCCAACTGTCCCCTGAATGATGAACCCATGCAGTGTGATTATGCTTATATAGAAAGACGCTTTTCTCTTTTTGCACAGGTCACATGGACACATGGAGAGACAAATGTGTGTGATTTCTGTGGATGGAAAGCCAGTCACTGCATTGCTTGATTCTGGTAGTGTTGTGACATTAATCAAGAGTAATTGAGTAAATCCTAGAAAAATTACACCCCGGCACTGTCGGGGTTATTTGCATTCATGGTGACACACGGGACTACCAGACTGCAGTGGTTGAGATTGACACCCCCTTTGGGCAGGTTGACACATTCAGTGGGGGTAGTTCCTTCACTGCTGGATGAAGCCCTAGTGGGGAGAGACTTTCCCCATGTCTGGAGGCTTTGGGAAAGCATAGGGAGTCTGGTGGCTAGAGCTCCCCCTGCTGGGGAGGCACGGGAACTCACACCAGACCCGTTTGATTGCCAAAATGAAGGGGAGACTGTTGGTATGACCCAGGAAGGAAGAGACACTCTTCCTTTACCCTTAATAGCTGGGGAACAAGAGGAGATGGAAGCCAGCTCCCAGATAGAGGTCAGGAGAGATGATTTTTGTATGGAACAACTACGAGATGTCACACTCACTAGAGCCAGAGAAAACATTGAGATGGTGGATGGGGAACCTGTGGAACCTCACTGGGGGTGTTGTTTCCCTACATGATTCTGAGGAACAATTTGTTGTATCAGGTGGTAAAACACGGTAAGGAGGAGGTAGAGCAGCTGGTGGTTCCCAAACCCTGTCGCAGGATGGTGCTAAACTTAGCCCATGGCCATATATTGGGGGAATCTGGGTATAATGAAGACCAAGGAGAGAATAACCCAGACATTCTTCTGGCCTGGGTTGCATGTAGATGTCAGAGAATATTCTGAATTATGCGCAGAGTGTCAAATTACTTCACCGTTGCCCCATTTTCTTTAGTCCGCTTGTCCCACTACGCATAATTGAAGTGCCATTTTGAGAGGATTGGCATGGATCTGGTGGAGCCAGTAGTAAAGTCAGCTCGGGGCCACCAGCACATTCTGGTAAGACTCAACTATGCGACCCACTATCCTGAAGCCATCCACTTGCGGAATACCCCCGCTAAGACTATCGCCCAGGAGTTGGTCCAGGTATTTAGTCATTTGGGGATCCCAAAAGAGATCTTTATGGATCGGGGGACCCCATTTATATCCAGAGTTACTAAGGAATTGTGCAAGTTGTACAAAATCTCCCATCCCCATACCGCTGTCTACCATCCCCAAAGGGATGGACTTGTGGAGAGATTTAATAAAACCCTCAAAAGTATGCTGAAAAAGGTGGTTTACAAAGATGGGAGAAATTGGGATTTTTTGCTGCCATATCTCATGTTTGCCATACGAGAGGTTCCGCAGGCATCTATGGTTATTTCTCATTTGAACTCTTGTATGGTAGACATCCTAGGGGACTGTTAGATTTCGCAAAAGAAATGTGGGAAGGAGAGGCCACCCCGTATAGAAGTGTCATGGAGCATATATCCTTGATGTAGGATCGAATCGCAGCTGTCCTGCCCCTTGTACGGAAACATATGGAGCGAGCCCAGGAAGCCCAGAAGGGGGTTTATAATCGGGGGGCCAAGACCCGAACTTTCAACCCCGAGGACAGAGTGCTGGTACTGGTCCCCACTGTTGAAAGTAAATTTTTGGCCAAGTGGCAGGGTCCCTTTGAAGTTATGAAAAGAGTAGGGGAAGTAAACTACAAAGTTTACGAGCCAGGGAAAAGGAAACCAGAGCAAATTTATAATGTTAATCTCTTAAAACCATGGAAGAACAGAGTCTTTATTGGCCATTGGAAGGAAAGGGTACCAGTGACCCCGGATGTCCCCATAACTGAATCCTTGTCCGTAGTGCAACAAAATGATGTTAAAGAGTTTGTGAGTAAAAATAGAGACTTTTTCTCCCCTTTACCTAGACTGACCACAGTGATCCAGCATGACATCATTATGGAACCAGGTGTTCGCATAAATGTGGCGCCCTATAAAATCCCTGAGGCTAGGTGCGAGGCAGTGGCAAAGGAAATCAAGAACATGTTAGAGTTGGATGTGATAGAGGAGTCCCACAGTGACTGGTTGAGCCCCATATTGCTGGTCCCAATTCCCGATGGCACTATCAGGTTCTGTAATGATTTTAGAAAGCTGAATAGTGTGTCCAAGTTCAATGCATAACTGATGCCTCGGGTCGATGAACTTGTGGACAAGTTGGGAGATGCCTGGTACATAACAACCCTAGACGTAACTAAGGACTATTGGCAGAAAGCCCTAACAGAGTCAGCAAAAGAGAAGCCTTTTCTACTCCCAAAGGGTCGTTTCAGTATAAGCGCATGCCGTTTGGCCTGCATGGTGTCCCCCCGCATTATTACAGAGAATTATGCACAAGCCATTAAGACCACATTGCCCCTATGCAGCCATTCGGATGATGTTGTCATCCACAGCCCTGATTGGGAATCGCATTTGCCCCGGGTATAAGCAGTAGTGTATTCCCTGCGGAAAGCAGGTCTCACGGCCAACCCAAAGAAATGTGCCATAGACTTGGAGGAGGGCAAATACCTTGGCTAAATTATTGGTGGGGGGCTGGTTAAGCCACAGACTAATAAACTTAAGGGAATCCAAAAATGGCCCCAACCGTTAACTAAAAAACAAGTGTGTGTATTCCTGGGGATCACGGAGTACTACAGGCATTTCATACCCGACTTTGCCACTATTGACACAGACCTGATGAAGGGTAGCGGGTCGGTCATGGTGAAGTGGAATCCAGAGGCAGAAAAGGCGTTCCAGAGGTTGAAACAAGTCCTTTGTGTACAACCGGTGCTTGTCACTCTGGACTTCTCAAAGGAATTTGTCGTGCAGACAGATGCCTCTGATGTGGGACTAGCGGCTGTACTGTCACAGATCGGAGATGGCGAGGAGCACCCGATTATATGTCTGAACAGAAAATTGAACAGACATGAGAAAAATTATGCCTTTGTCAAAAAGGAGTGCTCAGACATCAAGTGGGCCTTAGAGGCCCTGAGATACTATCTCTTGGATAGACTCTTTAAACTAGTCATGACCATGCCCCGCTGAAGTGGATGCGTGACAACAGGGAAAAGAACAGTCGGGTGACAAGGTGGTTCCTGGCTCTACAGCCATTCAAGTTCACAGTGGAGGATAGGGCGGGAAAGCTCCAGATCAATGCAGATGCCCTTTCCCGCGCCCACTGTGTGCTTGGGACAGTTGCTCAGCCACAGGGCCTTGACCAAAGGGGGGATATGTGATGATATGTGTCGCCTCATATGCGTTCATTTGGAGTAGACTAAGATGCAATCCGGCCCCAGTTTTACCAGCCACCGTGGCAGGGTTGGTTGTGGACCGGATTTTGTGGTCCACTGAAGTGCACTCTCACCTGAGGTTTAAATAAACCAGGAAGAGAGCAAGGCCTTGCTCTGCCCTGGGACACTGAGAGTGATCAGCCAGAGAGAGCTGACACACAGAGCTTTGGCTTTTGAACTAAGAAAAAGGTTTGCAATAACTTTGTTTTGTGGGTGTTTGGGACAAGCCCAACACCGCTCAGTAAGGAATGCTGATGTTGAGTTAGAGCCAGAGAGGCAAGGATTTATTTTGCTGTTTTGTTTATTTTTTACTTGTAACCTTTTATTAATAAACCTGGCTCCAAGCCAGATTTTAAGAAAACTGCTGCCCCAACTGTCTTCATCCCAGAGAAGCTGATCCCCACAAGAGCTAATACCTCACAATATATACTAGGTTGTATATATATATTCTTACGCTGTCTGTATATAGGCTACACTGAATGAGCTGTATATACTGTATATATAGGCTATACTGCCTATACTGAATGAACTGCCTGTATATAGCTCAGACTGTCTACAGTCTACACTGTATATAACTATCTGTATACTAAACTGCCTAAACGCTGCTGTCACACACTACATATGGCTGCTGGTCAAGTGGCCTTATATAGTGTGGGAGTGGCTTCAGCCCCTTTAGCCATGATTGGCCAAAGGCACCAGGCACCACTATCAGCCTGTTCCAAAGGAATAGCTAAAAAGGTCAGAAATTAAAAGAAAAGTAGGTATACCATACAAATGGCAACATTGCAAACATATATTGGGGGTTTCGTGAATTTGCCTTTAAAGGTGTAAATATACTTTACAAAGTGTACACTTGCAGTGTACCCCCACCACCACCACAAGGGTCAATTGCTCATTTATTATATGGGGAAAGGGGTGAGGTGAATTATTCCCCCTATCCCTCAGTCCCCAGCAGATTCCAATGCTATTTTATTCTGCATGAAGCCACGGGCTGTGGGCTGTTCCTTGGTGTCATCATGTTCAGTGCAGGGCTATTAACCCCGGCATCATAGAATTATACAAGGCCTTGATGTCTATTGCCACTAGCCACACCCCTGTTGGGATCTCTAATCAGACTAATATCTTCAATAGGTCAACAGTGTCCCTTACATATGAGAAGAGTCCCTTAACATGTGGGTAGAGGTTCTCATATATAAGGCAGCTAGCATTTTCCGTAAGGGAATTACACCCCAAGATAATAGGACGGCCGGGGGGAGAGGTCAGGATCTTATGGACTTTTGGTAGGGCATAAAAGGTGGGAGTTCTACAATTCTTAGTGTCCAAGAATTTCAGAGTATTGGCATCAAAAAGTCCCTGAGAAGAGGCTTGTGTCAATAAGTGGTTACATACAGTATACATATTGGGCAGGCATGCACTGGTTGGCTCAGTTTGGTCTAGAAACCAAACTCCAACTAACATTGTGAAATAAAATCACAGAGATCATTCACAGGGAGAGTGCAAAGGATTTTCTGGGTAATAACGATGATTGCAAACATTTTGTAGTGTCTGCTCTTCGTCAGGGCTTTTTTTAAGTTTAAGATGCCTAACGCCTAACAGGGTTTCTCTAAAGCTTTCCATGCTCCTAAAGTGAAGGCTGTCCAAAAACTAATTTTTGCTGGGATGGAAACTGAGTCTAACACCTAACTAATTTTATTATACAGAATTTTTACCAACTATAAAAACCTTCAACCCTTCAGCAACCACAACAAGTGCTCAAGCCAGCGTTAAATGATCTTTTCTAAATACAGTATGTTAAGTTAAATTAGTTTGAAGTATAATTGGTGTTTATCACTGTATTCTCGGTAAGAGCTGTTGGGTTGTTGCTCTTTAAATAGACTCCACAATTGCAGCTAGCTAAATGAATACAAAAAATTATTTTATTCATTAGCAATACCTTCTTCTTGGCTGTGCTTTTGTCCTTATTATGAAACATTTTCTGGTGTTAGGTGGGATTATTATTAAAGCTGCTACAGGTATATCTTAAATCCACACTCGTATGGTCACACACTCTTTTCTGACTCTCATTGTTCGCCATGGTGTACATAGTATATCACATTGTGCTCCTTTTAGGATTTGTCCATATTTGCCAAGTTCAAAAGTTGGGTGTTATGAAAATGACCTGTTCACCAAACCAAACCCCTGGTTCTTCAGAAAGTAATTTATTTAGTGATGGTTATACTACTTCCACTAAATTTCATATGCCACATACTGCATGAAATTGGTCTGCATGGCTGTCATCCCAGAAGGAAGCCTCTTGTAAAGATGATGCACAAGGAACCCAATCATTTTGAGAGAACGATGAAAAGCAGTGCAGGTACTGCTCTAAAGTCTGGTTCGGGGGGCGTGACCGGATGTCCGGGTGAGCGGACGCGTGTGTGGCGGCTCCTGCCCTGAGCTCCTGGAATCCTGACAGCGCGGCTCCCGGAACTCGATCGAGCCCAGCGGTGGAGGACGCGACGGGGAGAGCGGCACCTACGCGCGGTCCGCGTCAGAATCCTTGACGGCGGGCTGTAGGAGCGGAGGGCGAGGGGACTCCATGTGGACAGGTTCCGGGACGGTGGAGCGGCAGCCAATGCTTACAGGTTCTGTTGGACCCCTGCACGCCGGAGTGGTGAGGCAGAATAGCGTGGTCTGAAATGCCACATTGCGCTTGAGTGTCTATCTAAGGCACATAATTGCTAACATGAGCTTTCTTCTGACATGTCTATGATAGCAGGATGGTAGCCAGAAGTCAGGCGACACCAGCATATGCATTGAGGGGACCACTGGAGTCCTGATTAACCGGGGTATAGCCTATTAGGGGGAAGGGGGAGGGGAAGGGGAAAAGGGAGAGAAAGGGGATGAAAATAAAATACAGCGATCTAGGTATTCCATACATATAGTACATACGCTGAAACATGATGTTATGCACTTGGCCTGTTGAAATACTAATGTGTTCATATAGAGTCTGTACGGAAATGCACCCCAGTTCGCTGGAACTTTGAATAGGGGGCATATGAACAGCAATGCTCTAAGAAGTACGAGCATTTTACTTACAGGCTGCTCCCCCTCCTTTTTTTTTTTTTTTTTCCCTCCCTCTCATGAGTCTTTGATATACCAAACGTCTTGTTTGCCGGCGCAAGATTGAAAAGCTAAAGTGAATATAATTTTTGTAGCCCATTATCTATTATCTTCTGAATTGATGCAGCTAAACATACGACATTACAGTAAGGCAGGAACCCACCGGGACTGTCTATGTTTTTTTTTTTTTTTTTTTTTAATATAAGTGAAATCGAAAAGTTAGAACGCGGCCGTTTGTTCTGCAAACCATATAGTTTCTGAGTACTCTCCCTCCCTTTTTTTTTTTTTTTTTCCTCCCCCTCGTCGGACATTCATTTTACGAGCATGAAGAATCTCGTAACGACAAGTATACGGGGGATAAGTTTCAAGGTCGCTTGACCCCACGTAAAGGCATGTCTGAGATATACTTGTGTAATCATAAAGTTGTCCGGTTCA
>BLSH010545331.1:80063-95993 GCA_018402905.1 Glandirana rugosa | reverse complement strand
CAGAAAATACCTACCAACATAAAGCACCTCCCTAGGGAGGAGGGGGTTTCTGGAGAGGACCGCCGTGGTCAGAGAGATCTTGTGGCGATTTAACCTAACCTAATCTATCTTTCCTCTTTACCCTTCCCTTCTTTTTTTTCCTCCCCTTCCCCTTCCCCTCTTTCCTCTTCTTTCCCCAGTACAGGAATAAACGTAGTTTCCGCTAAGAGGGTCTCATTGGCAAATGTATTAAATCTTTTTTGTGTACTCTTTATACAAACTCTCCTCCCCTAGATAGAGAGATTCTGCACCCCATCATTCACCCCCCACCTTACACACTTTTTTTTCCCCCCTTTCTTTTGAATCCTTCAAATATCCTCCTCATTATTTGTTTTGGGATCCTCCCAAGTTTATATTTTACTTATTGCCTGTTATGCAATTTACATTGCCATCCTTATCTTTGCACATTGACGACTACTTGACTAATATCTTGATTCAACTGTAGTACTTTCTAAGCTGTTTTCTACAAATACACCAATTGTGACAATATCTGACATAATTGTCATATTCATATACTGTATGCACTAAAAACCTTTCTTTTCAATACAATTTTTTGAAAAAAAAGGGAGAAAATACCTATTGATCTTGTCAGAAATTAAGAGTCACTTTCTGTGAGCTGAAAACACAGCACCGGCATCCTTATTTTTTGTACAAACTGCTAGCCCCATTAATCTACTATGTAATGGAGAAGAACAAAGGCAGGTGTGTTTAAAGTACAATTTGTGTGGTAACCATGGCTGCCTCCAAAGATACAATGAAAAAATGGGTGTAGACATAAAGGGGTTGATTTACTAAAGGCAAAAAGACTGCACTTTGCAAAGTTTGCAAAGCTTAGTAAATGAGCAGAAACTCTGCTGACTGTCATCATCCAATCATGTGCAAGCAAAAATGCTGTTTTTTTTTTTTATTTGCCTTGCATGTGATTGGGTATTCTTTGCAAAGTGAAGCTATACCTCATTTACTAAGCTCTGGAGCAACTGCACTTGCAGAGTGAAACTGTACTTTTCGAAGTGCACAGTCTTTAGTAAATCAAGCCCCAAAGTGACAGCAAGTGTGTTATTCACTGGATTAACAGTAATAATTAAAGTGGGTTCTAAAGTCAGAAGGTTTTATCCTTAAAGCATTGCACTAGTCAATAAGACAAAATATAACTTTCAATGCCTTTTTTTTAAATGCAGAATTGGTGCCGCAAAAGTCCATATTCAAAGTCCTTTTTCATTTAGGCAAAAAGCTTTTCTTTTTAAAATTGCTAGGTACACCCTTTTTATCTCTGAAAAAATGTACAGTGGCTCAATTATTTAGTAACGATTCCCAGCACAATTTCAGAACAATAATAGGAATAGGGTCAAAAAGTCATATCTTATTTCGTATTACCAGGTTTAATGGTGCCATCCAAGGTGATCTGTGAGCCCTTACTGTCACCTGAACTCCTGGATGCAAAAATAAATCATTGGAAATTACTGCAAACAATGTTAGTTTTCCTAATGTATCTATAGCACTGATTATTGTATTAATACAGACAGGAAAAAAATAATTTTCATTTTGTAAGCAGTAACTATTTTGAGTGTAAGAAGTCAACTTAACTAGTATGAACAATTAAAAAAATAATAAAAAGTATGCAGAAATACTTACATTTGTGGGCAAGAACCTATATTCATTTTGCAATCAAATAACTTCTGATTACAAAGCAGCACTAACTGTTTATTGATGGTTGCCTTCATAATCTCTGTTTGCATAAGTGAATGTGCCTTCATGCTGATGCGAAAAAGTGTGTTGTAAAGCTGTCAGAGATATGATTCTTACCAGTCAAGTTCTGGACACATGGCTGGGCCCTTCTTGGTTTACTGACACTATACAACCACTGTGACATGAAATGACATCATAGCCATGTAGTTCCATAAGGAAGAACAGATATTAAATAAGTTTAAACATAATACTACCACCAGCTGTAGAAGTACTAATCAGAAAACGATGTAAAAATGGTTGTCGTACTTATTTCTGTATAAACAGCATGCCAATACTTGTTATAGCCAAACTGAAACTTAAATCAGAGTTCTGGCAGAAATATGACTTTTAACCACTTCAGCCCCAGAAGGATCCCCTTAATGACCAGAGCTCTTTTTGCGATTCGGCACTGTGTCACTTTAACTGACAATTGCACGGTCATATAACCTTGTACCCAAACAAATTTTTTTTTCTCAAAAATAGAGCTTTCTTTTGATGGTATTTGATCACCTCTGTGGTGTTGTATTGTGTCGGAAATCACCTGTCTTTATGTGTATGATCTCTACAATTTGAGACTCTACAGCTCTGATCCAGAAGTATCTGGGATAGGAGGATTTGTGTCCCTGAGACCCTCTGCCGATTAGACAACAGCCCGCAGATGTTTGGAGGAATCCTTACTGGGGAGAGGCTGAGGAGAGGATTATTGTATCGGATATTAGTTGTCTGAACATGTATGATCTATATAATCTGGCATCCAACAGCTCTGGTAAATGGTGTAGATTGCCTCCTAACAGGAACAGTGGAAGATTATATCATGTCAGGGTGCTTGGTATTGTCCTGGATTCTGAACTCTCCATTTTGCCCCACATCCAATCACTTTCTAAGGCTTGCTGCCTCAACCTCCGCAACATTTCTAAAATACGTCCCTTCCTAACCAATGAAACCACAAAGCTCCTGATTCACTCCCTGGTCATCTCTCGCTTCGATTACTGCAACTCCCTCCTCATTGGCCTACCTTTAAATAGACTATCCCCACTTCAGTCCATCATGAATACCGCTGCCAGACTCATCCACCTTACAAACCGTTCAGCGTCTGCCACCCATTTTTTGCCAATCCCTCCATTGGCTGCCACTCACCCAAAAAATTAAATTCAAAATACTAACAATAAGCTACAAAGCCATCCACAGCTCTGCTCCCAGTTGCATCAACAGCCTAGTCTCAAAATACCAACCAAACCGTCCTCTTCGCACTTCCCAAGATCTCTTGCTCTCCAGCTCCCTCATCACCTCCTCTCGTACTCACCTCCAAGACTTCTCCCGAGCCTCTCCCATCCTCTGGAACTCCTTACCCCAATATGTCAGACTGTCCCCAAATCTATCCACCTTCAGGCGATCCCTGAAAACTTTTATCTTCAGGGAAGCCTATCCTGCCACCACCTAACAACTACACTCCTTAGTTTCTCAATCAGCTCATCCACCACAGTTATTGCCCTTTCATATCACTTGACCCTCCTAGATTGTAATCTCTAATGAGCAAGACCCTCTGATTCCTCCTGTATTCAATTGTATTGTAATTGTACTGTATGCCCCAATATTGTAAAGCGCTGCGCAAACTGTTGGCGCTATATAAATCCTGTATAATAATAATATCATGCCATACATTCTTGTAAATGATTAGCAGTAACTGGTGGATTTTATAGCAGATGATTTATACACATTAGGGTTGATTTACTAAAGCTGGAAAGTGCAAAATCTGGTGCAGCTCTGCACAGAAATCATCAGCATCCAGGTTACTTTGTCAAAGCTTAATTGAACAAGCTGAAGTTAAATGCAGATTGGCTACCATGCACGGCTGCACCAGATTTTGCACTCTCCAGATTTAGTAAATCAACCCCATTATGTCAATATTTGCAGTGTGAACTTTGAATGGACACATTTTATTACTTTTTGCTTGATTAGCACTATTGGAACTCACAACATATTTTGGTTTTATCACATATTTAGATAAATGGGGAGCGCGCTTAATTTTTATCTTCATAAATTTATATCAAAATGTATTTTGCTACATTTATCTAGTAAAAATAAACCAAATCAGTGTATATTATTTATACTGTGTGAAGGTTATAGAGTCTAAAATCTATTGTATATATATTTGAAAATTGATCAATCATATCTAATTTCTTGAGGACTTAAAATGCCATGACAGTAAGAATACTCCCCAAAATAACAAATTTTTGTAAAGTAGACACCCCAGTGTTTAGTAAGAGGCATGGTGAGTGATATGAAGCTGTAATTTTTTGTCACAATTTTTGGAAAAATTAAGAAATAAAATACATTTTTGTCACTTTTTTTTTACACACTGTCACCAGAGCAGCACAGCATCACCATATGACTGGTGTGGCGATGATCAGGGATACTGTACTGCTCTGGGGAGGTGATCAAGATTTTTTTTTACATTATGATTGTTTATTACAGTGGTGATCATTGTATAATCAATCATTTTTACTTTGTGAATGACATCTATTCATGTGCCATTGTATAATACTATTGTGATAGCTGTGATTGGCTTCAGCTATCACATGGTACAGACTGTTGCTATTGGCCTTGTACCATGTGATCACTATGAGCAATTACATTTATCATAATAGTACACAATGAATGGCTATGAATAAAAGCCATTTGGGTTGATTTACTAAATCTGGAGAGCGAAAACTCTAGTGCAGCTCTGCATAGAAACCAATCAACTTTCAGGTTTTTTTGTCAAAGCTTAATTGAACAAGCTGAAGTTAGAAGCTGACTGGCTACCATGCACAGCTGCACAGTGCAGAAAAACACCCGTCATCGCACTATATGTGAACAGGTTTTAACACTCCCCCCAAACTGACAATGCTGCTATCCAAATGTGTCTCTGTTGCTCTTTCATCCAGAGTGGGGGCACTCTAATACAGGAGATGTGTTACTGGCCAAATCACCAAGTAAAAGCAAAGGTAATAAAAGCCTAAAAAAAGAAAACGAATGCAGTCACTACATTTAATGATTGGTAAGCTACACTTTATTACATTTTTGAAAGAAATGTATTAAACTACTGCATGGTAATCCATGTGGTATAGAATATGGGATTCTAGATTTCCACAAATCTCTTTACTGGCTAAAGTGAAAACACAGAAAAGATCTACTAACGTTCCTCATAAGCAAACATTCTTTTCTTCCACTGACATCACTTGTTTCTGAATATGTGCTACATTCAGGGTGTAAAGAGTGCATATACTTTTCTCAATCAATGAGAGGGGAGAAGGGGGTGGTCTTGAATTCAGCTCAGTCCAAACACCTGAAGCTATTAACTCCTGCCATGTCTGAAGTTCAGTGCCAGGAAGAGGACTGGGCACCCTGCTGAGAACATTTCTACACAAAGCAGTAGCCTACACAACATGGGACAAACTTCCTTGCAGGTAACTGATGTGAATACAGATATATTGGGGAAAAAAACTTTGACTAAGCCACAGCTCCAAAACAGTAACTTACAGTAAGAGGTCTATTCCTCAATATTTTTACCCAAGATTCACAAAACTTTCACCACAGCTTTACATATTTACTAATTGAATCCTATGTGGAAAATGTGTGAATCTTGCATGAAAGTTGTTTGAATTTTGTGTGAAAACATAACAAATGAACCCCTAAGGAAGAAAGGTAACATCACACAAAGGGGTGGATTAGAAATCCAGTGCAGTTAACACAGTAACCACAATGTGGCAGCATTGCAATGAGAAAAAAAACTTTAAATATACCTTTTATGCTAATTTTATGATTTACTTTTTTTTTTCCCACGTCAGTAACCAGTTTGGGGAAAGATATTCAGCTCAATCTTCATAAGTTTTCCCGCTTGGTCTCATCATTGTGGTATAAACTTTATCAACTGTATATAAAATACGAGTATATCTTATCCTCATTGATTATATCATCTTTCCCACTCTAATTCCTTTATATTCCAATGGTGAACGTGAACTATTTATTTCCCCTTACCCCCCCTTTTCTCCCTCACCAGGATCTCTTCCTCCGTCCCTATTCCTTCTCTATTTATCGGTCAGTATATGCCGTGGTGTACTCTCTTGTTTTTTTTAAATCTATCCATTTTCTCTATTTTTCTTCATATTTTCCCCAGAAAGGACCTTTATCTCGGCTTCCTAGATACTCCATATTGTAAATGTATTCTACCCTATCGAACCACTCCCTCCTCGTAGGTTTATTTGGGTCTTGCATTTTTTTTGGTATGACTCCTTTCGCTGCATTTAATAGGGAGAGCGTCAGTGAATTCGCGCACTGTTTGCTAGATTTGCCTGACACATGGAATAAGCACCTCATTGGGTCTAATTCTAATTCCTTGCCTGTGATCCCTACTATGTTTTGTCTCACTTCCTTCCAGAATTCTTTTACTTTTGGGCATTCCCACCATATATGTGTCATGGTTCCTTGTGCCTTCTGGCATCTCCAGCATAGTGGTGATTTATCTCGTTGATATTTATGAGCCTTCACCGGTGTTATATACCATCTTGCTAGATACTTATAGTTCATTTCCACACTCAATGTGCTTCCTGAACTATTGTGTAGTGCCTTGAGCATTTTAATTACTTGATCTTACTAGGCAGATATCAGACACTAACAAAAGTTTTGGGTCCATTCTGCACAGGTGGAGTGAATTTCAATACTTTTACTCGTTCCTGGCTACCTCACATTTTATCCTTTTATACACTGGACAAATGTAGTGATAATACTTGCTAATTCTATGTGCAATGTCACATTTAAACTACAAAAAAGTGGATTTCATGGAAACTTAGGAACATCAGTATTCACTGAAAGGAGATATAAGGATTATTTTATTATTTACATTTATATACATGTTAAGTATGCAATGCAAATGTGCAGAGCTGAAAAGGTGTTATATCATCAAGTAATGAATTGACTAGCAGATGGTGTGAAATATTCACACAGATATGTATTGCTAGTTTGGATGTTCACACATATAGGAATACATTATTTAAGCATCTAGAGCTGTTTTTTTTTTTTTGCTTGGTTTGGTCAAATTAATGGTGTTTTAGAAGATGTCATCTATTCTTGAAGGATCTTCTTCTTGATGTCTAAAGACCATTTGCTCTAATGTTTGAGTGACACTCATCTCATTGACAGACTTACAGTATTTTCGCATGTGTTGTCATCTGTCCTGACAAAAGTGCATTTTTGGCTTAAAGTGTTACTAAACCCAGGACCCTGCATTCACTATATCTGGTCTCCCACAGCACACATACCATGGAAATGCAATCATTTTAGTAAATATAAACTGCTAAATACCTTTTTTCATCAGCAGTGTATAGCAGTCTTGTGACTTCTATCAGTGTCTGGTTAAAGCTTGTAGGAGTAGATGTCATTCTTGCCTGATTGTCCTTTGAGGCCATGACCCCTGATCCTATGTCTGGACAGTGCTAATTGGCCTTGTGCTGATCACATGCATTCACCCAAGAAAAAAATAACACACTAAACTGAGCATCTGCATCTTGCCCCAATGCTCTGTTCTATCAGTAGGTGGATTGGGGACTGTGGAAGAAGTGGAGGATCAGAGAAGACAGGATCAAACAGCCTTTTTACACAATGCAGAGGATTAACCCCTTAGTCTCCACGGTGAATATAACAAAGATTTTTACTGCATATACAGACACATTTTACTGTTGTGGGTTTAGTAACACTTTAAATGTCATTGTGCATAAGTTGAACATTTTTGAGACATTTAGGTTCAGTTGTCTGAAGAAGCACTTGCTCACTTATAGTCCACAGTAAGAAGGAACTTTAGGGTCCCAATATACACTTGGTATTGATGAAGGGAAAATTAGAAAGATTTTATTAGTGTTTAAATTTCCCCATATTTATTTTGAAAAAAGTCTCCATAATTGACTCAATCCATCAGTATAGTCACTGGTTTATCATTCAGAGTATCTAAGTGCTTTTGTAGTCACAACTGAAGAAAATGGCTCTATCAGCAAAACAATATGAATAACAAGATATTTTGCTGTTGGTATATTGTACTTAAAGCCATCATTTTGGCTTGCTTACATTTTGGACTGTTGGCATGAGCATTTTTGGCATTTGAAATGATTAAGATGGCAAAACAATTGATCTCTGTAATTGCAGGACCCATATGCTTGTGATATATGCTGACATAAACGCTGTGTGGTATTTCAGCCAAAGAACTGACTGGGTTGTACAAAGGCCATGTAGCATGTTAAGTGTGCTGTTACAAAAGGTGCCAGGAGCAGTGAGCTATTGAGTATGGCCTTTATTTTGAGGAGCATCAGAAGCTCTGCCATAATAGGAGCCAGGCGGTTGGCCGGACATAGACTAAAAGCACAGAAAATGTAGAGTCTGTTTTTTCTAAAATGCACAGTATCGAACTCACATTTTTGAATGGTGTCCCCTTAAAGCCAAATTTCTAATTTTAATTATAATGCTTTCAAAATATTATTTATAAAATATCATAGGCATTTAGATATAAATATGTAGTATAAATACATTTCTACCTATGTCTGGTTTGTGATTTGGAATGCACAGGGATGATCCACTGTTGTCACTGTCATGAAGCCACGCTACAGCAATGATGTGCAGCTGATAGTAGAAAATATTCACATGGTCTCAGCACTGTTTTTTTATCCTACTGTATTTATGGCTGTAGAGTTTAGTAAGCATAGCACTTCCTAGCAGGTCTGGTGCAAGGTGTTTGGCAATAGCAGATTCCTCTGAATAAATCATTTCTACAGTTTATAGTTGTATCCTTTTGTAAAAAGTGGCAGTGGTGGATGGTGGTATATTTTTTTTGGGGGGGGGTGGTGTCAGACTGAGCAGGGGGGTCACCAGCCCCGCACTTACCCCATATAGGTAGCAGGGTTCCTCCCGGCTGTGGCTTCACCCTTCGTCTCCTCCTTCCTCGGCTTCATGGCGGTGCAGCTTTCCCTGCGTCTCCTCCCTCCTCCTCGGCGGCCAATAGGATCCCTTCTCCTCTCGGCCAATTGGGTCTCAGGACCCACTTCCTGAGCTGGGATTGGCTAGGAGGTGAATCAGGAAGACAATAGCGAATATTAACTTGGTATTGTCACACAACTGGGTGAGCTCAGGGCACAATCCTTTGCACCCCGAACCCACACTTTTTTGAAGCCAATTAGAGCCTTAGGCTCTAATCATGTGCTTCTAAAAAAAAAACACAAAAAACCCATTGGAATCTGTGTGTCCAGTGCCGTGCATGTAGATGAGGGGCCGGGTGCATGAGCCCCGTATGGACGGGCTGCCGCTGGAGGTTGGTAAGATATGCAGGCCCTAAATGTTGATGGAAAAGGCAGAAGAAAATTGTGGGGATTCCACTGAGAGCCCTACCAGGTTTTTCAACGTGTCCTATTGCATGTCCGCACAAACAGGAATTGGCCACTGGATTTAGACAGCACCCACAGACACGATCATCAAAAACAATAAACAACTGTCATGCCATATCTTGGATCTGATTGATTTGCATGGTTGCCATTAAGACCCAGTCAAGCTTTTTAAAGTTTTGTCTACTTTTACCATTTATTTATAGTAGGGAAATGGGTGCACAGATAAGATTTTGACTCAAATCATCCTCATTCTTAAAGTGATTATAAACTCTTTACAACCACTTTAACCTACAGATAAGACTATAATAAGGCTTACCTGTAGGTTCTGAGAATATCTCCTAAACTTGCACAGTTTAGGGGATATTCCCTGTATCCGCATGTGCCGACGTAATCGGCACATGTGCAGTGAAGAAACAGCCCGAGTGTGCCGTTTGTTCACTGAGTGTGCTGCTACCGACGGTTCCCACGTGCATGTGCGGGAGTGACATCATCGCGGCTCCGGCCAATCACAGCGCGGGAGCCCACGTTGTGATTGGCTGGAGCCACGAACCTGGAAGCAGCCTGTCGCAGGTCACAGTGGTGTTCGGGGACCACTGCAACAGCTTCGTTCCAAGGTAAGTACTTCATAATGAGCTAGTATGCAATGCATGCTAGCTCATTATGCCTTTGTCTTGCAGGTTGATTTTTTTTTACCCGAGTTTACAACCACTTTAAACATATAAATCAGGAAAGGGTTTGTACATCTGAACATACGTTTATCTCATACCAAGTATTGTAGTTTATCTCTAAGCATTCAATCTAACATACAGTAAATAACTGTAAATTGGTTCTGACATATCTCCCTATGACCACCCATCTTTTCATGTTGTTTCCAAGCTTTGAGCAAGAACATTTATTTTACCCTTTTCCATCATTTAAGAAATTTAGGACAAATTGCATTACCTTACTGAAGAACACTTTCACACTGGGGTGGGCAGGGCGTTAGTGGTAAAGCGGCGCTAGTTTTAGCGGTGCTTTACCACTGTTATAGCGGCGCTTTGGCTATTCGGCCAGCAGAAGGGGTTAAAAGTGCCTAAAAGTGCCCGCGCGCGGCGCTTTGTACGTGGCTGAACACCATTAATTTCAATGGCATGGGCGGTGTATACATTGCTCCTGCACTGCCCCAAAGATGCTGCTTGCAGGACCTTTTTTCCTGTCCTGCAAGCGCACCACCCCAATGTGAAAGGACTCAGGCTTTTACACTGGGGTGGATTGGGGGCGTTTTTCAGGTGCTTTACAGGTGCTATTTTTAATGCTAAATCACCTGAAAAAAGCCCCAGTGGGAAAGGGGTCTCAGGGATTGTTCACACCAGCATAATTGGGCTGCATTGCCCACCACAGTTCCAATGCAAGAACTAGGCAGTTTGTTTCATGTTTAATTCACATCAATGCACTGTGTTGGTTGCACTGGAGAAAAAAAACAAAAATAGGACATGTTGCATTTTCACACTTTTCCGCTGCATTCCAATGTGCTATAATTTCTCTCTTTGTGTTACAATGCTGCATAGTAGGAGCATACTTGTGTCTTTTTTCAGCCAGACTAACTATGTAACCATATGTAACTATGTAAGCATACAGTAAAAAAAAAAAAAAGCAGGGTTTTTAAAAATGCACTGTAATTTGCATTAAAACATCTTGCAGCACCCCTCAGTGCATTACAGTGCAAAATAAAAAATCACATGTTGGTGCATGGGTGTAATACATGCAATATGATGTGAACTGAACAAGGCTTAAAAGTCTGTAGGCACTGAAATCATCACTGATGAAATTAATATTTTTGGGCTTTAGGCAGCAGACTATCAGCAGGCCAGAATATGTTTACAGTATGAAAAATTATATTCATAAAGCATAAGTAGTTTGACCAGCCAATTTACCTGCAATGTGAATAAGATAATACTTGGCATCTTAGATATTAGGAATCATTCAAAGCTCTTATTAAATGTAATTGTGAGTTAGTGCTTTATAGTTTTGTCATTTACGGAGCATTTTGAGTCATTCTTTAATATTTTGTAAAGGAGGGTGGATATATTATCTACTGTTCGTTTTTCAAATACGTATCTGAACAAGTCTCTTTTGCCTTATTGCTCTCTCTATGGCAACATAATAGAGCTATAGGTACATGCTAATATTAGAGGTTTTATCTCAGCACTCACATTTTAAACTGTCATAATCATGCCTTCATTTTCTATCTTATGACCATAACAGCATTAAACCTAGTCCTATAAAGTTAATTTCAGCATTACCATAAAATCAATGATCATTATCAGAAAATGCCACTAAGAGGACTGACCTAGCGTCTTCAGCTATTCAGAAGTCTATTATTTTTTGTTCTTTACCTATTTAGACTTAAAGTGTTACTAAACTCACAGCAGTAAAATCAGCTTGTATATGCAGTAAAGCATGCTTGTTATTCTCACTGTGGAACCTAAGGGGTTAATCATGTGAATTGTGTAAAAAGGCTGTTTGATCCTGTCTTCTCTGATCCTCCCCTTCTTTTACTGTCCCCAATCCATCTGCTGATAGAACAGAGCCTTGGGGGCACTCTGCAAATGCTCAGTATGATGTGTATTGCTAGAGAGTTTTTTTTTTTCTTGGGAGGGCGCATGCGATCAGCATAGGGCCAATCAGCCCTGTCCAGACAGAGGGTCAGGGGTCCTGTAGCCTCATAGGGCAGTCAGGGGAGAATGAAAACTCCTCCTACAAGCCTTAACCAGTGCTTGGCTGGACACTGGTAGAATTCACAAGACTGCTATATACTGCTAATGAGAAAAGGCATTTATCAGTTTATATTTACTAAAATAATTGCATTTCCATGTTCTGTGTACTGTGGGAGACCAGATATAGTGGATGCGGGGCCCTGGGTTTAGTAACACTTTAAGGCTGAGCATTAAAACACATATAGGTGGACACATCAGCACTCAGGGGCTGATTTACTAAAACTGGAGAGTGCAAAATCTGGTGCAGCTGTGCATGGTAGCCATTTGAACTTTAGCTTGTTCAAATAAGCTTTGACCATAAAACTTGGAAGCTGATTGGTTTCTACACAGAGCTGCACCAGATTTTGCACTCTCCAGTTTTAGTAAATGAACCCCTCAATCTTAATCCAGATGAACAACTGTCATACTTTAAATGCATTAATCTAAAACAAATTTTATAAAATAGTAATGACAGAATTAAAATGCAAATAAGTGGTTATTAAGTTTTAAAGGGGATTTTAAGTTATTTTCAAGAAGAGCACAACCTTTGCATCAACCAGCCTATGTTGGAAAAGGGTTCTTAATTTTAGGTGCCAAGTTTTAAAGTGTTACTAAACCCAGTAATATGAAAATAGGTCATCTGACAGTGCCCACAGCTTATAAACCTTCTTTTTACATTAAAATACTGCCACTATATACCTTTTGGGATTATCTGTATACCATGGTTTCCTGATAACCTGCACAGTTTGTCCAGAGCTGTGTGTTCAAGTAGGAGAAGTTTTCCACTACAGCCTCTATACACGCCCACATGTGTGATGTCAATATCATGTAACCTGAACAGTTCAACTGAAACAGGAAATGTTTTATCCAGTATAAGAGGCCAAACTGAGCATGTGCAGCTTTACCACCCTGCTGTGTATTATATGGACTTGCCCAGATTGACAGTGTAGGAGGTAAGAATCTATGCATACAAGATAAAGCAGTTTTTTTAAAAACAATGCTGAGTATTAACCCTTTAAATTCCACCATGAGTATAACAAGCATGCTATGCTGCATATACATACTGATTTTACTGTTGTGGGTTTAGTAACATTTTAAGAGCAGTAATCCACAGTAATGAATCAGAATCTGTACTGGCTTAATCTGTGAATTATGATCAGTTTCTATGGGTTGCTACACTTAACTGCAACTACATTGTGTCAAACCCCAGTGTTCCTCCGGATGATGCTAGGGTTTCCATCAGCATTTGCTGCCTCTCATGTAAGTTACCATAGATACCAATAATCTTTTCAGCTACGTGCAAAGGTGGAGTGGTTCCCACTGACTACTAATGCAAGGAGCCTTCATCCTGCTGACCACCCATGTAAGCGAGTCCTTCTCCCACTGACCACCCTCCTTATGGTCACCCATGACCAACATAAATGGGCACTGATTCACTGTTCACAAATTTAAAGGGGCACTTTTCTACTGACCATAAATGTAAAAGGGCAATTATCCATTGACTGCCGAAGTAGGGGGCTTTTTTTTCCATTGTCAACCAATATGAGAAAATACTACACTTTTTATGAACTGCTTTTCTTTTTCAGGCCTTTATCATATTTCCTTTAGCTATTCTTACCCCAAATATTTTGTTCTTACAGAGCAGCCCTGGGTGTCAAATTTGCTAAGTACTCCACAATTCTTATTATTTTATTTACTCTTATATCCATAACTCAATGTTCACACTTTTGTCATGTGAGCTGTAGATATAATATTTTTTAGAAGGGGTTCTCAGAGACCTGAAAGTTATTTCAAAGCTTAATCAATGTTAAAGAAAGGTTGAGAAAGGTTGCACTAAGAGGTTTTCGAATACTCAAAGTATTCTAATATCAACACAGTCACTGACAGTAGGATTTGCATGTAAGGCAAAACTTATTTGTTGGGGAGGAGATAGGATGAAGAAGGGTTTAAAGTGGTTGTAAAGTTTGCCCCCCCCCCAAAGAAAAAAAACCCTGCAAAGCAAAAGCATAATGAGCTAGTATGCAGCACATACTAGCTCATTATGAAATACTTACCTTGGAACAAAGCTGTTGCACCACTGTGACCGGCAACATGCTTCTTCTAGGTCTGCAGCTCCGTCCAATCACAGCGTGGGCTACAGCAATGTGATTGGCGGAGCCGCGCTGATGTCACTCCCGCGCATGCGCACGGGAGCCATAATTTACGGCATTTCAACAGAAGAAACAGCACCCTGTGCTACCTCAGGTGCCGATTCTTCAGTGCGCATGTGCCGATGACGTCGGCACATGCAGATACAAGGGATATCTCCTAAACCATACAGGTTTAGGTAATATTCCCAGGACCTACAGGTAAGCTTTATTGTAGGCTTTCCTGTAGTTTAAAGTGGTTGTCATGAGTTGACAACCACTTTAATGCTCTGTCAAGTTTCTATTGTGGTCTGTGTCTGGTCTATATTACTCCTGTACTTGTCCTGGTGACCACTGTCACTGACAGAAATTGGAAATCTTAGGTTTTAAAGTTCCCATGAAAGCTAGAGGTGAGAGGAAATCATCTGGTTGGGACAAGTTGTGATGACAACTGTCTAAGTTTAGAACTCCCTTCCTCTTGTGTTTTCAAGACAATAGTTGCTGGGACATCTCTCCAACAGGACAACAGGATGCTGAAAAAAATGATCTGATTGGGGTTTTAACCCATCCAGAATAAATACAAACCTAACAAAAACACTTTGGGCTATATATACAGTACACATTAATAATGGGCATAAAGCAGTGTTTCTCAACTCCAGTCCTCAAGGCACCCCAACAAGTCATGTTTTCAGGCTTTCCGTTATTTTGCACAGGTGATTTGATCAGTTCCACTGCCTTAGTAATTACCACAGCCATTTCATCTGAGGGTAATCCTGAGAACATGACCTGTTCGGGTGCCTTGAGGACTGGAGTTGAGAAACACTGGCATATAAAGATCATCTAAATTAACTTATATTTCAATATTCTAGTGCTCAGAAATACATTTCTTGTATGGAGATATCATAATTCTTCAGTTTATAAGATACATTTCAAATTGAAATTAATTGGTCAAAAAAAATTAGTATAATATGATGCTTAACTTTAATCTAGCTAACAATTTATCTATAGTAAACTGTAAAGATTTTGGTAGCATTCCAGACAATTAACTAAAAACATTGTCAAAATACTGTACATATACTGTATATTTGCTGTTTTACGTGCAAAATATTTGTAATTACACACCTCTTCCAGGAATGACAGTACAGTATAGAGTTAGTTTTGATTTTTTTTTGTTGAAAATTCAAATGATTCTTATACAGGTTTGAGTAGTTTTCATCATATTTGGGACACAGTTTCCAATAAAGATTCTATTTTTGGGAGGAAAATAGAGAGCTGTGTGTCTGGTCTCAATGTTATAAAATATTACTCATGTGACCGTTAAAAAAAGCTGAAAAACGTACTCATAAAATATGCTGTCCCTCTCCTTCTCTAAACAGGAAATAACAACGTTATCTTAAAAAAGTAGCTCAAACATTGTCACTGTATTTTAGCAAATGTGTTGCATGCAATATACCTTGATGCAACAAAGAAGAAAAAAATAAAAATGTATGGGAAGACTAAGAATCTACATAAATGGGAGAAGCTAGGAATACTGCAGCTGTCTCTTTCTAGCCAACTATACAGAAACTATATACAAGAAAGGACATGAAAGTCTTTTGGGAAATTTGCAGAGCTTTTTATTATTACTATTATTATTATACAGGATTTATATAGTGCCAACAGTTTATGCATCGCTTTACAATGTAGATACAATTACTATTCAATTCAATACAGAAGGAATAGCAGGGAGCTTATGGAGCTTACAATCTTTAGTGAAGTTACCCTTTAAAACTAGCGTTGAGCGAACCCGGACTGTAAATTTCGGGTCCGTACCGAACTTTTGGGTGTCCGGGACCCGGACCCGAACCCGGACTTTTCAAAAAAAGTCCGGGTTCGGGTCCGGGGTTCTGGTATTTTATT
>BLSH010545331.1:61465-80053 GCA_018402905.1 Glandirana rugosa | reverse complement strand
GATCTGACTGGACTAGGGAGAGATACTAGTACTGGTGCTTTGAGAGACAGATTTCACACCTCATCCTGCTGCACAGAACGATCTGACTGGACTAGGGAGAGATACTAGTACTGGTGCTTTGAGAGACAGATTTCACGCCTCATCCTGCTGCACAGAATGATCTGACTGGACTAGGTAGAGTCTGTTGCTTTAAGGGAAAGATTATTCTTCTAAAATCATCTCCAAGTTGTACAGGGAAAGGTTCCAGCTGTTGCTTTAAGGGAAAGATTAGTGTTCTAAAATCATCATCAAAGTGTGTGTGAAAACCCCTATATCAGCCACAGGGAAGCCATATTAGTGTTTTAAAATCATCTTCAAATTGTGTGTTTTAAAACACTAATATGGCTTCTCTCCGTCTGAGATAGCCTTTTTCAATACAATTTAATGATGATTTTAAAGCACTAATATGGCTTCTCTCCAGCTTAGATAGCCTTTTTCCATACAATTTAATGATGATTTTAAAACACTAATATGGCTTCTCTCCAGCTTAGATAGCCTTTTTCCATACAATTCGATGATGATTTTAAAACACTAATATGGCTCCCTGCGGCTGATATAGGGGTTTCCCACACAATTTGAAGATGATTTTAGAACACTGATCTTTCCCTTAAAGCAACAGCTGGAGGCTTTCCCTGTACAACTTGGAGATGATTTTAGAATCTAAAATCATCTCCTAGTCCTATAGGGAGAGGTTCCTATTGTTGCTTAAAGGGACAGATTATTGTTTCTTGCACAAAATTAAAAAGTGCATCTACATTGCTGATTTAAAAAAAAACCCCAAAAATTCCAAAAATAAAAAAAACAGCGTTGGCTACCTCCTCCTCCTCCACCGCCACTTTCACCGCCTCCTCAACCTCCAACTCCACATCCACCTCCATTTTTGATTTTCTTATGTGATTTTAGCTTAAAAATTATTTTAAGTTATTTCCCTATCCCCATTTCTTTGTAGGGCACTTGCCCTACTCTTACCCCCATTTCCCTTCCTTTTGCAGACCTCTAGGGCTTTCCAGGACTTTGTTACAGCCATTTTTGTGCCTAAAAAATTGGGTCCCCATTGATTTCAATGGGGTTCGGGGTCCGTGCCAACGTTTGGGTCCAGTCCGGACCCGAACCCGGACTTTGTCCCGAAGTTCGGCCAAACCAGCAGAACCCAAACTTCCAGAGGTTCGCTCAACTCTATTTAAAACTACACTCTGGGCAAATAGAAGATAATGCATTACTGTAACAATTAGCTTACCTTATGCAGAACCTTCCTCAAGCTGTGTTTAAGTGAAGTGGCCTATGGACTTTTTGCCTGCTAACCCTTAACAAAGAAGCCATGCAATATACAATAATTACACCCTAATTTCAGTACCTTCCAGCCCCTGGGCTGAATACTGTTGATATCGTGATATCTTTGCTTCCTCTTTATGCCATCTTATGAGAGTTCCACCATTATCAGGGCTGACTAACATACATTTATTTATGCTTCCCCAATGCCAGAGTTGATCTTTCCCATATAAGGTACTTGTGTATAAAGTATGGCAAAGCAATGGGGGTTGCTGCTGGCGAGTGTGTGCTAGGGATGCTAGGGATGACAATGATGCTAGACCATTCATTTCAGGAGAAAGGAGATTTGCAGCTGTATTTGGTATGTACTTGGAGTTCAGCTTTAAGTAACCCCCTCCCCTTAATTCAGTCCATCTGGGAAAATCCTCCTCATTCCCATAATCTTCATTGTGCAGTCCTGCCCAATGTCACACAGCCATTGCACATTAAAAAATGTCCTGTTTGGCTCTTTTTACTACTGGACACACATGCTACAGTCCTATTTATTCCTATGAATAAGCCATATTTCACTGGATGGCTGTAGGCCACCTTGGATACTGCTCATTCATAGGAATATATCAGGATTACGGAGCACATGCACAGTAGGTAGAAAAGGTGACTGACTGCAGTGTATCAGCAAGGCCACAAAGTGAAGATGGGCAGGAAGGTAAGTATTTAAAGTAGTCCTTTAAACTTTTTAGTGGAGGATAATTATCTTTTTCAGACATCTCACAAAGAAAGTTTGCTACTCTACACAATACATTCTAATGTGTGAGCACTTAACTTGCAACCTTTATTTTAACTAGTACCTCCCTAATGTTGGGTACAACTCTATAAAAAAAACACACTTGATAATGCAAATAAAAAATACATTTATTAATATTAAAATGAATACAAAGAAAATCATTTAAAAGGTATAAAAGTCAATACCAAAAATCTGTCATTTGCTAGGTAGCTAGAAATAAACATATGCGTCAGATATATGAGTGATCCATCCACAACACCCAAAAGATGAAGTGACCCGTAAAGCTAACACAATGGCTCAGTATAAGAGTCTCACACCTGAGATGCTGAGCCTGTCAGTAACATATTTCAGTAAGGGTAGCCTTTGTCGTGTTGTTTCTTTAACTGAGTACACTAGTTGAAATATGAATTAAAGGTTTCCATGGGAATTTCAAAAGTTAAAATTGAATGTCTGCATTGTGTGTATTGCCAGGTTTGTTGGATTTAGGCATAGGGATGAAAGTTATCCCTTTTTCTGAAGCCTGGGTTGTGCATTTTAACAGAAATCTCTAAGAATTGCAAACAACAAAGAAACTCATGCAACTTCATAAATTAATAGTTCATAACAATCTAGTTCAAGCCAGTGGGCACGGCATCGCAACAGTGGCAGCATCAGTAAGTGCTTCTATAAGCCTAAGTGCCAATTCTTATGCTGTCTGTTATATTTGGAGATAATTCTGGGTATATCCAATCACTATTTTATAAAATAAATACATATTATTCATTTCTCACCCTCAGATTACTAGAGAGCAGTTACTAAGCAGTTATTGGTTGTGTGATTCTAAGTATGGAGAGGTACATGACCTATTCTATTGTGCTAATAACAAGGTTGTTGAGTTTGCTGTCATTATTTAAAAAATATTATATTGCCAAAGTTTGTTATTTCATTAAATTGCTTAGAAAGCTATATTTAACCAGTGTACCATTATGAACAGGACTCAATAAAGTATATGGATGCATGACATTGAAACCATATTAAATGTAGACATCTTGATTGATTACTGATAGAAATATATTAACTGCCTGTACTTCCTTTAGTATTGCTTTTCATTTTTCTCTATAGGCTGCTTTTTCAGAGCTTTTTCTTTATCCTGTATCCATATATTTCTTGGCCTGTTGTTGCCCTGTATCCCTACCTGGCCTATGCAAAATACTTTCTTTCCTTTAAACTTTTTCTTTATTCCAACCATCCAAACCAACCGCATCTCTCTTCTTAATTAAAGTGATGCATCTGAATCTCTGTACAGTGCATGAGTTTTTAATTTGTTTCCATTTTCCCTCTTGGTGCCATAGACTTCCCTTTCTATTTTCTACCCAGTACCCAGCTGGTTTTCTATTTGTAAGTTACTGCTGGCTTTATCATCTTTAATGCTCCGGATGCCAATTGTCACCATAAAATGTCAGCTAGAGAAAAGTAGCAGACGTTTGCTGCATTGCTGAAGGTATTCAAGATTTTTAGTTTTCTAATTAGATCTGTAAATTATCAATGTACCTTCTTTTCACTTTAGAGACTACTATATCTGTAGCACTACTCCCGGAAGGGCCACTGGGAGATGACTTCCCCAAAAGATGTCCTGACCCTGCAAGCCTCCTGATGGATCTGATACCCTGGGTTAATTTATAATTCAAATAAAGAATTCAATTGCAAAGACACCAGAATGTAGCAAAGTAAATGAATATTTTACTATAGATTCTTAAGGCAACAGAGAGAAAGGAATGTTAATGCAGATGTCTTTCAATCTCAAACTTACTTTTAGCAAGTATACAAGGGATGTGCAATGCAAAGAAAGATCACAGTAAATCAAATGGTAATAACCAGTAGGCCCTGGAAGACCCTATGACCCCAGGCATAAAGGGAAGAGAATGACCCTTCTGTGTCAAACCCCTATAATCCTGATTCCACAGGCCAAAAAAGTGAACAGCACAAATTGTAAGATAACAAGTTGTAATGAATGCAATAAGCTAATTCTGAGTCATGCTTATATACTTGTTTGAAATTGATATGTAGCAGATGAAGGTCCACATTATTATTATTATAGCACCAATCAAATATTTCTTCCTTGGTGTATATTTGGTTTTTAATGCATGCTAGAACCTTTCCTCATATTCTCCAGCTTGTGCTTCCATATTTAGAGGGATGTACATTGCCACAGTCTATATTGAAACGGTCTCTTTTTGCACTGTTGTGTTACCTTTCTGTATATATGGCAGTTTTACAAATATCTACAAAACCATTCTCTCTCCTATGACAAAGAGAGATAATCACATATATTCAAGACTGGGTATTCTTTCTTTGTTTCTGTATGTTTCAAAAGTAGCTTTCTTCCTTTTTTAAATATTTCAGTAAAATGATGTCTTCTCCAAAGGCATTGTTGCTCTTCTGAGACTGTATTGATTCTTCCATGTCTTCCAGAGATGATGGAATTGCATCTGTTCTTCCTCCATCCAGCTGTTGTTTTTGTCTTTCTTTACAGAGAATATTATTGCAAAGTTTTTTCTATGCTACCTGACTTGTCCATCATCTCAAATCAGATGTCCACCCCATCAGCTGTCCATGCTTTTATTTATAGAAGTTTCTGGTCTTTTCCTCTCCTTTTTTGTATTTTCTTTGTTTCTTTTTTGGTTACTCTACAAATTTTCTTTGCTCGCCTTTTCTATATGTTTTCCACTGTTGACTTTATTCTGTCATATCCTTAGCCTCACCTTCTTTCATTCTGCTACTGCTTTTTACATTCCTCATCCCACCGTATTTCATTTCTTCGCCCTTATCTATATTGTGTTATGTTTGTTTATATTTTTACAGGGGAAATATGTGCTTCAGATAATAACTCCACCCCATTTTTTCTCACCATATCTCACCAATAGAATACAATTTTTGCTGCATACTTTCTTGCCCCGTTGGTCTGTATTCTTTTATGTTTTTATTATCTTTATACCCAAATTCCCCAGCGCCATTGTAAAATCTCTTTTTGGCCTTCTGCATACAGAGCTTTCAAATTGTTGTACAATCTTCCTTCACTTCTTCGTTGCGTTTTTTGGCAGGAACATGAACGTTAATAGTAGTAATATTCCTTGTTCATCGTTTGAGAAGCAATACATAAAGTATCTCACAAAAGTGAGTACACCCCTCACATTTTTGTAAATATTTTATTATATCTTTTCCTGTGACAACACTGAAGAAATGACACTTTGCTACAATGTAAAGTAGTGAGTGTACAGCTTGTATAACAGTGTAAATTTGCTGTCCCCTCAAAATAACTCAACACACAGTTATTAATGTCTAAACCGCTGGGAACAAAAGTGAGCACACCCCTAGTTGAAAATGTCCAAATTTGACTCATTAGTGTTACAAGGTCTCAGGTGTGAATGAGGAGCAGGTGTGTTAAATTTGTTGTTATCACTCTCACTCTCTCATACTGGTCACTGGAAGTTCAAAATGGCACCTCATGGCAAAGAACTCTCAAAGGATCTGAAAAAGATAATTGTTGCTCTACATAAAGATGGCCTAGGCTATAAGAATATTGCCAAGACCCTGAAACTGAGCTGCAGTACATTGGCCAAGACCATACAGTGGTTTAACAGGACAGGTTCCACTCAGAACAGGCCTCGCCATGGTCGACCAAAGAATTTGAGTGCATGTGCTCAGCGTCATATCCAGAGGTTGTCTTTGGGAAATAGACGTATGAGTGCAGCCAGCATTGCTGCAGAGGTTGAAGGGGTGGGGGGGTCAGCCTATCAGTGCTCAGACCATACACCGCACACTGCATCAAATTGGTCTGCGCGGCTGTCGTCCCAGAAGAAAGCCTTTTCTAAAGATGATGCACAAGAAAGCCCACAAACAGTTTGCTGAAGACAAGCAGACTAAGGACATGGATTACTGGAACCATGTCCTGTGGTCTGATGAGACCAACATAAACTTATTTGGTTCAGTTGGTGTCAAGCATGTGTGGCGGCAACCAGGTGAGGGGTACAAAGACAAGTGTGTCTTGCCTACAGTCAAGCATGGTGGTGGCAGTGTCATGGACTGATGCTGCATGAGTGCTGCCAGCACTGGGGAGCTACAGTTTATTGAGGAACCATGAATGCCAACATGCACTGTGACATACTGAAGCAGAGCATGATCCCCTCCCTTCGGAGACTAGGCTGCAGGGCAGTATTCCAACATGATACCCCAAACACACCTCCAAGACGACCACTACCTTGCTAAAGAAGCTGAGGGTAAAGATGATGGACTGGCCAAGCATGTCCCCAGACCTAAACCCTATTGAGCATCTCTGTGGGGCATCCTCAAATGGAAGGGGGAGGAGTGCAAGGTCTCTAAAATCCACCAGCACCGTGATGTTGTCATGGAGGGGAGGAAGAGGACTCCAGTGGCAACCTGTGAAGCTCTAGTGAACTCCATGCCCGAGAGGGTTAAGGCAGTGCTGGAAAATAATGGTGGCTACTCAAAATATTGACACTTTGGGTCCAATTTGGACATGTTCACTTAGGGGTGTACTCACTTTTGTTGCCAGCGGTTTAGACATTAATGGCTGTGTGTTGAGTTATTTTGAGGGGACAGCAAATTTACGCTGTTATACAAGCTGTATACTCACTACTTTACATTGTAGCAAAGTGTCATTTCTTCAGTGTTGTCACATGAAAAGATATAATAAAATATTTACAAAAATGTGAGGGGTGTACTCACTTTTGTGAAATACTGTATATTCTTCTATTTATCAACACAAACGTCAGCACAAAACTTGCTCCGAAGTCCATATTTTTACCATCTGTATAATGCATAGTATAGTCACCTGTTTGATTTGCCCTTTTTCCTCATATAGTAATTTGTTTATATTTTTTTATTCTTGTTTCCTAAAATGGAGCTTAAACTTGCTTGTTTTATTTTTCTATATAGGTAAGCCTGTAATAAGGCTTACCTATAGGTACAGTAAATATCTCCCAAAAGTGCACTGTTTAGGGGATATTTACTTTAGTAGCAGCCAGTGACGTAACCAATCTCCGGGACAGGAAGTGAGGGGAAATAGGCAGAGAGACAGAAATAGAAACCCAACACATTCTTGCCCTTCCTTTTTTTTTATCAAAAACTAAAAGAATTGTTAAAAAATATTATTTTCATATTTTGCATGTTAAATTAATATTTTAATTTATGGATGTGTTTTACATCTAGTATGTATACATATATGTACCCAAGCATTTTACTCCTAGAAATTTAATTGTTTTCCTTTTGCTTCAAAGGCATTAGTAATACTGTATGTATAGTACTTATGAAACATAAGCATTTCCATAGTAGGTTTTTAACCCCTTCCTTACCGAGTCATTGTAAAATGACTTCGGCAGGAACCCTTCGTCGATCCGGGCCGATGTCATATGAAGTCGGCCACTTCTCCTGGGGGCCCACAGCGCGCCGATCGCAGATCGATCGTGTCCCTGGGGGTCGTGTCCCCCCCGATCGGGGTAAAGAGCCAATAGATTTGGCTCTTTACCACGTGACCGACTGTGTCCAATCACAACCGGTCACTTCTGACCTCCACGTGCACACCGCTCATGTGCGCCCCTGGGGGTGCGCAGCGCGGTGATAGGGGTTCGGGCTTGTCCCTCGGACAAAGCCCAGCTCCATCAGTGTAAAGAGCCAATGGAATTGTAAATTTTTTTGTGAAAAATAAAAGCGTTTTCATTTTTTTCCACGATTTTCGAAAACTTGTGGAAAAAATGAACCATTCAAAAGACTCATAATGCCTTATAGATTATAGGTTGGGGTGTTTGCTTTCCAAAATGGGATCATTTTATGGGTAATTCCATTGTCCTGGTGCTCCAGGGCCTTCAAAAATATAATAGGTGGTTAGGAAATTAGATGTGAAAATTCTGCTCCTAGAATGCATGACGGTGCTCCCTGCATGTTGGACCTCTCTATGTGGCCAGCCTGTGAAAAAGTCTCACACATGTGGTATTGCCATACTCGGGGCGAGTAGCAGAATGTATTTTGGGGTGTAATTGGAAGTATGCATATGCTGTGTGTGAGAAATAACTTGTTGTTATGACAATTTTGTGCAAAAAAAAAAAAAATATCTTAATTTTCCCAAGAATTGTGGGAAAAAAAGTACAACTTCAAAAAACTCGCCATGCCTCATACTAAATACCTTGGAATGTCTAATTTTCAAAAAAGGCTCATTTGGGGGGTATTTGTACTTTTCTGACATTTCAGGGCCTCAAGAAATGAGATAGACTGTCAGTGCATCCAGTGTGATCAAATTTTATTGATTGGCACCATAGCTTGTAAACTCTATAACTTTCACACAGACCAAATAATATACACTTATTTGGGTTATTTTTTTACCAAAGATAGGTAGCAGTATAGGTTTTGGCCCAAATTTATGAAGAAAAATTACTTATTTGCAAAATTGTATCAAAGAAACTAAAAAAAAAGTGTTTTTTTCAAAATTTTAGCAATTTTTTCACTTATGTCGCAAAAAATAAAATAAACCAGAGGTTATTAAATACCACCAAAAGAAAGCTCTATTTGTGTGAAAAAAATTATAAAAATTTTGTTTGGGTACAGTATAGCACAAGAGAGTAATTGTGTGAGAGCGCTGAAAGCTGAAAATTGGTCTGGGCAGTAAGGGGGTATAAATGTCCTGTATTGAAGTGGTTAAAGTGATACTAAACACACACTATTTAATTGTCCTCTTATTTCTTCTCTTTCTCTATATGGATGATGGCACTGTAATTATTTTAATTTAAAAAAATTGAAGTACTTTTTTTTAATAATCCATATATAGCTGTCACATGACCCAGCTCTTTCCCAGCCTGTCTGCAGGGAAACAGTGGCAGGAGAAGATGCTAGTCCTCTGCTACTGGTCACATATTCAAAATAAAAAAACAGCCTTTGGAATAGAGTAAAAATTAACAATAGAGTAAAATTAACAACTCCAGCCTGTGTCTTAGAATAAATGGGAGGGGAAGCCACCATCAACCTAGATGTGATATGCCATCTTTTGTGTTTAGCTGGTTAGTGTGCATGGAGGAGGATGGAGGGAGTGGGCTGTCATTTACCATGGTGTATACGCCCACATGTGTGACTCTATAGTCACATGGGCTGTTCATCAATCATCAATAAACCACCATTTATTGATGGTTTTTAATGATGTGGGTTTAGTGACACTTTAAATCTGGGCTATTGACTAGCCTATTATTTCTACTACAATTTGGAACATAATTTAAGACTGAAAAGAGACATTGCATCCCTGATTTTCATGTATATTAAAATTGAATTTTAGTAAAAAAATGTTTTTGATATACAGCACCAGGAATATAGCCTACCCCAGTACATCCTGCTGGTTGCTGGTTACTGTAAAATTTCTACCTTCAGTGATGGCAGATTCTCTTCACATCAGGAAACTTCTGGCACTGCATGGGTTAACTGCCTTGCATTATTTTACAAAATGCAAATCTTCATGAAGGATAGTAATCTTGCCATTAATTCTCTGCTCCCTAATTCACAGAAAGCTGTGCATTCTGTGATAATACTACAAGGAGTTTTGTGAATGGAATAATGGGACAGGAGGGGATGACAAGCTGAAACATATGCCCATAGTGCTTTCTTGCAACCAAATACAGGATGATACAGCCAGTGCATACCAGAATTCCTCTCAAAGTGCTTCATTTCATGTTCTTACCCCCTTGATAAAGTCCTTACAATGAGGAGTTCAGGCAGTTCAAGCTATCAGTCTGAAGTCTAGAAGCTAAAGCAGGCAGCAGCAGGTGGACATCTGTGATTGAACAGTATAAACTAGTGCTATTAGCAGCACCTCAATATGTTTTAATAAAAAAATAGTTTTTAACATTATTACACTATCTAGAGCCTTTTATATATTTTATATACTGGAGGAAGAAAAGAGGATCAGAGCAGGACCATTAAAAAGAAAGCACTTTAGACCTTTCCTTACACAAAGGTCATTTACTTCTGGTAAGTCACCCATGGGAACACTGGTGTGGGCAAAAATGCATTTCTGTCTTTGTTTTTAGGGTGATCCTTGCATTATGGTGTTTATAACAAGAATACTGATTTTTTTTTTTTTAGAATTTTTAAGACATTCATACTTTCATAGTTGGTAAGGTTGAATAAAGACACTAGTCCATCCAGTTCAACCTGTGTAGGTGTATGTGTGTCAATGTCAATAATCATTTTCCATATCCCTGTATGTTGTGTTCACTAAGATGTAAGTCCAAGAATCTTTTAAAACTATGAATACTCCCAGCTGACACCAACAATTGTGGAAATGAGTTACACATCCTTATTACTCTGTTAATGAAACCCCCCCTATGCAGCTTAAAGTGTTACTAAACCCACAACAGTAAAATCTGTCTGTATGTGCAGCATAGCATGCTTGTTATACTCACTGTGGAACTTAAGGGGTTAATCCTCTGTATTGTGTACAAAGACTCTTTCATCCTGTATGCACAGATCCTCCTTGGTTTTACACAGGTTGTGCCTAATGTTTGTATTTGTAATTAGTTTTGTTTGTTTATTAACATTTATTTTATTTGCATATTTTGTTTATTAACATTTATTTTATTTACATATTTTTATACTAAATCACACATTGACTGTATCACCTTTTAGCTGAATGTAGCCCACTCGTGTTTTGCGATAGAAGAATTGCCAGTTCAGCACTTTTCCATTTTCCTGAATAGTTGCAGTAGATTTTAGTGATTTGCAGAGAAGCACATAATTTTGCAATCATGATTCATGAAATATGATTCATAGCAGACTTGACAAATCTGCTAGCATATATTTAGTAGGACCAAAGCACTTGCAGTCTGCCTGGTTTCCAAACCAAATTGGCATCACGCAGTGGAACATTTATTAAGAGTTTCTTGTATACTGCATGTTTAATATCTTAGTTGAACATTTTACTCTTGAAAGACCTTGGTCAACTTTGCATAATGCATAAGCAAAGAAAAAAAAACACTTAACTAGCTTGTATTTACTGCATCAACAGGTTTACCTACCTAGGAGAAGGAGGAAAAAAAATTAGGGCACATTCACTCTATGCACTGTGTTATCACAATGCTTATGCTTTATTGTGTGTTAAGCTGTGTTGCGTAAAGCAGCCTATTCTTTTTGACTAGAATGGCTGTGCACAAAGATTCATGTGCACTGTGGTGAATTGCAGTGCGTGTGCATTGCCCATTACTGTAGTACTGCATTTGCCTTGCAATGAGGCTCATGCTTTAATATGTGGTGTTGCAACACATGGTAAAATGCACATTTTAGAACACTTTACCAGAAAACGTCATTATTATTGTGCCTCGACAGTTATCAAAAAATGTGCATAATACCTTTTTTTGTGCGCTCCTGTAGCAGTAAGAGTGAGACTTCATGGCAGCATAAAGCAGTCACAGGAATCAAGACTTCCCAGCTGGAGGCTCGAAATGGTAAACCATGGTGTGTTCCAACCCACCAACATATACCTGTCATTTTGTTTTTATAAAAGCTCATTTATGTATTATAAAACTGTACATCTTGAACACTACTACATTTTGTTTGTGTTTTAATAATATAATGTTGACTTCAATAAATGAACAGCTACTTGCCAGTTGTAAATATAAGCCAAAGACATATAAGAATATACGTTGCTTGTATAGATAATCATTTAAATGCAAAAAGGTATCCAGAACAAAGTTTGGGACTTTGAATCTGTCAAAGAATTTGTCACAAATGTTATTTTACTTGAAATAATTAGTTAGGTCCAAATAAACTACCTCCATTACAGAACAATATGATTACTTTGTGTGCTGTAATGAACTGTAGTAGCATTGGCTACACACTGTACAGTAAGTGACTCTGTATTGCGGCAGCAGTTCAGGTGACTTTTCATCTGCTGCTATAATTAATAAGAGTTAGGCTAGCTGCTACTAAGCCCAAACAAAATATTTAAAATGGAAAGCAACCTGGAACTCTACTTTAAAGCCCAGTGCTCCAGTAGTGCTGCAGGAGCAGAGCAGAGAGCGGTGACTGACAGCTCAGTTTTCAGTGCAGAGGTAGCAGGGAACAGATGTAGCTTCAGATCATTGCTGCATCCCCCTAGGTGAATATAAGGTTTTTTTTTTTGGAAACCCCATACTTCTCAATCTTAAGCTAAGGAAAAATTCTCTTTGCAAAGGGAATATGCTCTACACTTTACATTGGTAAAGTAGCCCAATGCTATCAAAATAATGATACATGAATCAAATTGGCTATATTTTATCATACTTGTGACCTTATTTGTGATGCTGTACTAAATACTGTTAAAGTATTTTGGCTGTTTGATGCAACACTACAGAGGAGCATGCGTATTTCCATTATCCAGGCCTGTTGTATCACAATAATCATCAACCTTAGATTGTAAGCTCCTTGAGGGTAGGGACTGATGTGAATGTACAATATATATGTAAAGTGCTGCCTAAATTGATGGCGCTATATAAGTACCTGAAATAAATGAATAAATAAATAATTGTTCCAATACTACCTCAGTAGTCAAAAGTTACCATAAAAATACTGTTAGTTTTCTGTAAAATGTTTTATTACTTCTAGTTTATGTACTGACTGACAGAGGTGAATGTGTAAAGTTTTTGTACACAGAATAGGCATTGTCTTTCCAAGTTGCATCTTATTCAACTTTATATTCTTAGGTGAACAGCCTTTGAAACAGATTAGAACAGTTAGCTCTTAAATTATGAATGTTACACTTTAAGACGCATAATACTCTAGAGTAGTTAGGAATGGTTTAAAACAGTTTCTTGACACCTCTTATATAATTTATAGATCACCCCTGGAATACCTGCTTGAGTTTTGTAATTTTATTTTTCAAAAGCCATGCGGTGAGTTGTAAGCTTTGACATTCTAATAAAATATTCCCCATGCGGGCGCTACAAAAAGCTGCAATACTTCACTATGTCTAAAATTCTTTCCTCTTATTGTGTGAACGGCAAATACAGATCTTAAGATTGCAGAGGTAAAACACACAGTACCCCTATTTATCAAAGTATCTTAAATAAAAGATGTCCATTTAATCCTATAGCAATCAGTCAAAATAATACGTGCACTATAACTTGGCAGTTGGAGTATAAAGATTTCATTCTGATTGCTTATTTTAGGGTCATTCTGACTATTCTATTTTCAGGTAGTTTGATAGAAGAGACTGTTTTTCACCTTATGTAACTACATAGTGAAGCAGGACATAGTAACTCTTGGTAACTAATCAGATTAGGCTGTTTTGTCATTTAATACTTTTCTGAAATCTGAGATAAAGTTTGATTTATTAAAAGTAAATATATTGTTCACTTTGCAAGGAAATTTGCCCCAGAGCTTAGCAAATGAGGGGAAGCACTGCTGGCTTACATCATCCAATCACGTACAAGCAAAAAATGCTGTTTTTTTCCTTGCTTGTGATTAGATATTTGCACAATTAAATTTAAACACAATTGCTAAGCTCTTGGGCAAATTTTCCTGCAAATTGCAACTTCCCTTACAAACTGAACAGCCTATTTGACTTTAGTAAATCAACCTCAAAGGCTCATTATCTTCTCTGTGTATTATGGTAAACTAGATTACCCCTTGTTTTAGTACCAAAAAAGTCTACCTTTGCTGTTTTGTAATAAAATGTACACAGGCAGTTCATTGATGCTATTGTCTATTTAGAGAATGTGGTCTTAGTATTACTGCATTCAGTTTTACAAGCCACTTAATGTTAGAGTGCTTTGTTGCCTTGCTTTTTAATTATGTTTTTCAGCAGTATGTGAGAAACAGTACACAGGTCTGTTAAACCTCATGGATATAATTGGTCTTTAATGTAAAATATGTCACCATTTGGTTAGACAAATACAAAAATAATACAAAACAGTTCACATAGATATGGCAGTCCATCCAAAGTTTGGTGACATACAGGTAGAGAGCATATGACTTACTACTTTTCCCTTTCACGTGGCATGGAGCTTACATACGTCATGCTTTCAGGTGAGTAGAGGAGTGGGGGAGTAAATAGAAGGTTAGTAAAACATTGCTGGAGAAAGTATTGGCGTTAAAAGAACATGATGACTTGAAAGTTGTTAACCTAAAAAAAATGGATCCTGTTCCCCACTTCATCTCCGATAGGATTTCCCACTGTAGAACCAGAGCACTTTTTGCGATCGGCACTGCGTCGCTTTAACTGACAATTGCGCAGTCATGTGACGGTGTACCCAAACTAAATTGGCGTCCTTTTTTTCCCACAAATAGAGCTTTCATTTTGAAAAAAAAACAATATTTTTTACTTTTTGCTAAAATACATATCCAAAAAAAAAACTAAAAAAACTAATTCATTCATCAGTTTTGGCTGATATATATTCTTTCTCATATTTGTGGTATAAAAAAATCACAATCTGCATTTACTGATTGGTTTGTGCAAAAATTGCAGCTTTTATAAACCCTGAGAATTCTTTAATGGCGTTTTTACTATTTTTTTTTCATTAGTAATGGTGGCGATCTGTGATTTTTATCAGGACTGCAATATTGTGGCGGACATGTCAGATATTTTTGACACTTTTTTGGACCAATGACATTTATACAGCGATCAGAAATGTAAATAGCCACTGATTACTGTATAAATGTTATTGGCAGTGAAGGGGTTAGCCTGCAGGAGGCGATCCAGGTGTTAACTGTGTTCTCTAGGCGTGTTCTAACTGTGTGGGGGCTGAGCTGCCAGGGGCATAAGAGATCTAACTGGTGCCAGTGACAGGGATCAGTAGATCTCTTACATTGAGTCCGCCCGACCCACGGCCACACTGCTGGAGAGTGTGGCGGGCACGAGAGGGTGCCGCCGGAAGTGTGCTCCTGCCCACTAGCCGCGCATGCACGAACCACTGTTTATAGACAGCATTTCGTGCTATCCAGCCACTCCGCAGCAGTAAATGTACTGGGAACTGGTTAAAGCAGATTAAACAGCACAGTGCTTGTGCTGTCTATTCTGTCCCTCTCTAAACTGTAAAAACCTGGCTGATCCTGCCACTTCCTGTGCCCCCCTCTCTGTGCTGACCATATTAATCAGGGCTGCTGAGCCTCCCCTGCCGTGATTACTAATGGTCACTGCCAGCCCCTCTATTATAGCTAGGCATACCACACTGTATAAGAATTTTATTAAATTAAGGCATATAAATACCTTATTAGAGCTAGCTTCAGGCCAGTCACATGACTCATGGCCGCTCTACACCTCCGATACAAAGCTACTGCGGGAGGGGCTGAGTGGCCACGTGACCTCCCCGGCTGATGTCAGAGGGAGATCTTGGCCCCTCCTGTAGTACCCCTGTATCGGAGGTATAGAGCGCCCCCAAGTCACGTGACTGGCCTGAAGATAGCTCTAAAAAGATATTTACATGCCTTGTTTTAATAAAAGACTTATACAGTGTGATATGCCTAGCTATAATAGAGGCGCTGGCGGTGATTTACACTTTTGCGTTAACAAACACTTTAAGAATGAAAGTGGAGTAAAGTAAGGGAATAATGAGGCAGCACAGTGACATAGTAATTAACCCTCATTTCCATGTGGTCACTGCTCTTTCTGTCCCCTCATAAGCAAAAGCAAAACCTACCCCCTTCCTAGTGGTGAGATATTTACACCAGTACATTTTGTGAACTGTCAGACGAAGGTTGTACTCTACTTAATGTCTTGCAAGTGAGAAGCATTCTACGTTGACAAGATGAAACAAGAATTCTTGTGATGTATGTCCAAGCATGTATATATCATGCATATTGTGAACAGCTATCTCCTTACTGGGAGACACATAGTCCTAACACACACCTATAGAGTACCCAGAGTCACCTTCACCCCCCTTGATTGGGTACATATTCCCAACCGAGGTGGCAACTGGAATAAAACTTTACTCCAGTGCGAACAGGGGTGGATTTTCAGATTACAGGCCACATCTCATCCTGGCCAAAATCAATCCATCTCTTATGCTCCCTTTTTAAAAGGGTTTGTGTCAGGAAAAAAACATTAAAAAAAAATACCTTGGAAACATGGGGACAATGGCAATCTAAGATATTGCTATGTCCCCAATCCTATATTCTTTGTTATAAATTGTGGTTGAAATGATATACACAGCTCTTTTTAGTAATGTTCTATACATTGATTTATTTCTTTTCCTTGTTTTCTTTTTTTCAGATCCACTCTGGAACCTCCTGCCTCCTCGTTGCCGGGGCATCCCGGTGCTTTTGACTTCCTGGCACAGTGGGGGAGTCATGGGATTCTATTCCCATGTCTCCCCATCTCTGAAAACTTTTGCCGCTGAATTTTTCCCCCTGAGGCAACTGGGGAGAGCAATTTAGTGCCAGTGGCACCCCAGGATCACTTTCAAGCAGGAACTGTGTGTGTGATCATGTTTGCCGCTGCACATGACATTACCACGTTATGTGATTTCAGCGGCAGTGGCCGGGGAATTCACCTTCCGGAGAGTTGAGGGAAAAGCGGCCATGCAGCGCTCACTTGAGAGGTGAATGGGCACACTTGTGTTCAATTCACACCAATGGCTCTGCGATCAGAGCCAAGCAGGAGCTATAAATCATCACCTGCTCTAAGCCTGTGTTATACCACCACAGGCAGAGATACACACAGATGTGCTCCAGGTGCAAATTGGCAGTCAATGTAAGTAAAGATCCTGCTTTTTCTCAACATACTTTTTAAGCCCCTCTCCCCTTTTTGCAATCAAATGTTTGGGCTCTGGTACCTGTTTGCTCCTTGTGAGAAGGTGCTCAAATTGTTCCTTTTAGGATCATTTTGTAAATAGATTTGTTTTTTTTATTTTTATTGTTTTCCTTTTTCTAGTGGGTGCATCTATGGTTCACCCCAGCTTCCCATTTGTTTACTTACTAAGTGGTTCTCAACTCCTGTCCTTGGGACCCACCAACAGGCCAGATTTTAAGTATTACCTTGGGGAGATGCAGACTAGAATACTGCAATCACTGAGCAGCAAATTATATCACCTGTGGTGTATTTCAGTTAGCTTGCAAACCTGGCCTGTTAGTGGGTCCTGAGGACAGGAGTTGAGAACCACTGCACTAAGTCTTCTTGATTAGTTCACTACAGGGGCAGACTGATCATAGGGCACTTTGGGCACTGCCCAAGGGCCCTTGGCCAGTAGGGGGCCCCATGACAGCTTCCACTTTGATCTACCTATTAATCACAGCTAGGCAACAGGTAGATCGGGTCCCCAGTCCCTGCTCCCCTCTAATAGACTGCAGTGTAAATAGATCTCATGTGATGCTCTCCTCCCCACCGGTCCCTACCTCCTGTCCTCCCCAGGTGTTTGTATTTGTCATCACCTCGGACGGACGAGAAGAGAGGAGGGGCCCGTGGGGAGTAGCGCATCATGAGAGGTCTAATTACAGCCATTTCCCGCTCTACTCTGCATCTAGGTAGGAAAGTGCAGCTGATTGTATGCTGCTGTGTGCCCTGTGTCCTCCTATGTGCCCTGCTGCCTGCCCCATGCTCTCACATGAGCCCCCATGCTCTGATGTCTGCCCCATGCCCTGCTCTGTGCCCCCATGCCCTGCTGTCTGCCCCATGCCCTGCTATTTACCCCATTGCCCTGCTGTCTGCCTCATGCCCTGCTCTGTGCCCCCATGCCCTGATGTCTGACCCATGCCCTGCTCTGTGCCCCCATGCCCTGCTGTCTGCCTCATGCCCTGCTCTGTGCCCCCATGCCCTGATGTCTGACCCATGCCCTGCTGTCTGCCCCCATGCCCGGCTGTGTGCCCCATGCTCTGCTGTGTGTCCCCATGTCCTGCTCTGTGCCCCATGCACTGCTGCCTGTCCCCATGCCCTGCTGTGTACCCCATGTCCTGCTGTGTGCCCCGTGTGCCCTGATGTGTACCCTGTGATGTGCCCCATGGTGTGCCCCATGGTGTGCTCTGTGATGTGTCCCATGACCTACTGTGTGCCCTGTGTTATGCCCTACTGTGTGCCCCATGATGTGCCCTGCGGTGTGCCCCATGATGTGTCCTACTGTGTGCCCCATTCCCTACTATGTACCCCACTGTGCACCCAGTTCCCTCCTTTGTGCCTTGTGATGTGCCCTAAGCCCTACTGTATGCCCCATGATGTGCCCTGTACTATGCTGTGTGCCACGTGATTGTAGTGCACCGTGTGTCGTATCATGTCCCGTGTAGTACCCCGTATGTCATCCCGAATCCCGTGTAGTGTTCCGTGTTTCCTCCCTTGACCCACGTGTCACCCCATGTATCATCCCTTACCCCGTGTGTCATCCTGTGTAGTACCCCGTGTGGCGTCCCGTGTAGTACCCCGTGTGTCATCCCGTATTGTGTCCCGTGTGTCATCCAGTACCCTGTGTAGTGTCTCGTGTGGTACCCCGTGTGGTACCCCGTGTAGTGTCCCATGTGTAGTCCCGTGTGCCCCGTGTGTCGTCCTGTACCCCATGTGTCGT
>BLSH010545331.1:30390-46729 GCA_018402905.1 Glandirana rugosa | reverse complement strand
CTCGGTAAAGTGCTTAGATCCGAAGCACTTTACCATGTGACCAGTCGTGACCAATCACAGCTGGTCACAGTGTAATACAGGAAAGCCGTTTATCGGCTTTCCTGTACTCAGGTCTGCAGACCTGATGAGGGGAGAGCCGATTGGCTGCATCCCTGACAGGGAGGGTTTGTGCTGATGATTTATCGCCACCCAGACCACCAGGGAGCCTGCCCAGGGACCACCAGGGATGTGCCCACCCAGGACCACCAGGTAGCCGACCAGGGACCACCAGGGAGCCGATCTGGACCACCAGGGAGACCCCCCTAGACCACCAGGTAAGTGACATACTGCTCAGTGCCACCTTCACTCAGTGCCACCTTCAGATGCCACCCTAGACCACCAGGGAATGAGCCCCCTATCAATGTATATGCCCACCAGTGCCCCTATCAGTGCCCACCAGTGCCCCTACCAATGCATACCAGTGCCACATATCAGTGCCCACCATTGCCACCTACCAGTGCCCACCTATCAGTGCCCATCAGTGCCACCTATCAGTGCCCAGTGCCGCCTATGAGTTCCAATCAGTGCTGTCTATTAGTGCCCATCAGTGCCGCTTAGCAGTGTCCATCAGTGCCCATCAGTGCTGTATATCAGTGCCACCTCTCAGTACCCGTCAGTGCTGCTTATCAGTGCTGCCTAACAGTGCTCATCATCACTGCATATAAGTGCCACCTCATCAGTGCCACGTCATCAGTGCCGCCTCATCAGTGCCAATCAGTACTGCCACATCAGTGCCCGTCAGTGTAGCCTCATCAGTGCCCACCAGTGATGGAGAAAATGTACTTATTTACAAAGTTTTGTGACAAAAATAGAGATTTTTTTTTTTTCAAAATTTTCTGTCTTTTTTTATTTGTAGCGCAAAAAATAAAAACCGCAGGGGTGATTAAATACCACCAAAAGAAAGCTCTATTTGTGGGAACAAAATGATAAAAACTTTGTTTGGGTGCAGCGTCGCACGACCGCGCAATTGTCATTCAAAGCGCAACAGCAATGAAAACTGAAAATTGGTCTGGTAGTAAAGTGTTCTAAGTGCATAGTATTGAAGTGGTTAAAGTGTTACACACAGTTTCCAGATTCAAAAAAAGAGGAGGAATTTTTTGGGACTTTAAATGAGGCAAGGTATCAACACAAAGGATAAAAGGTATCAATGTATTTATTGCATCAATTTGATCATGGACTATCTAGGTATATCAGAGTAGTACATTCTTGTTAATCCAGATAAGGTTTATACAAAAACCATGGAATATAATACATCGCACATACAACAGTAAAAACACGATATATCAATTTATAACCCATTCACCATCTATAAAATAGATATATGATGAAATTCAGTCCATAATTGAATCTGTAAAGCTGCATCCTATAAAAGCTCTACGCGTTTCGTGGAATGATATCCTACTCATCAGGAGCGGATGCTAAGACTATCTGAAAAAGATAAATAAAAAATCCTAACAATAATCGATAATGACTGAAAAAAGAAAGAAAAAAAGGGATTATATGAAAAATATAGGAAAAATTGTAAAAAAGAATTGGGTAAATACAATTTCATCAAACTTGGATATAATCCAAGAAAAATCGCATGGGATAACAGGCTCACCTATGCAATCTTGACACCAAAAGGGTCACCGAGTGGGTCCATCCCAGGAGCTGAGGTATAGAGGACTGCACCAACAACACCCGCGCACAGGACTGTCCCCCAAAAGAAGCAGAGATGGTCATATGGATATTGAAAATAGGGCCAATGATTAGCTACAGAGATGTTGTCTGTGGAATGAATATGATTGTATGAATAGGTGAAAGACTGGCAGTGAGATAAAGACCCAAACGTCCCCAGAAAATAGGAAAGATTAAAGAGTGCATACAATGAGTGATGATGAAAAAGGCCACAGTTTCCAGATGTTTGCAGAACAGTAGTTCTGTTTGTCCCGGTTTTAGTTAAAGTGTTACACACAGTTTCCAGATGTTTGCAGATCAGTGATATGGGTTCGCCCGGTTTTATTTAAAGTGTTACACGTAGTTTCCAGATGTTTGCAGAACAGTGATATGGGTTCGCCAGGTTTTATTTAAAGTGTTACACACAGTTTCCAGATGTTTGCAGAACAGTAGTTCTGTGTGTCCCGGTTTTATTTAAAGTGTTACACACAGTTTCCAGATGTTTTCAGAACAGTGATATGGGTTCGCCCGGTTTTAGTTAAAGTGTTACACACAGTTTCCAGATGTTTGCAGAACAGTAGTATGGTTTCTCCCGGTTTTATTTAAAGTGTTACACACAGTTTCCAGATGTTTGCAGAACAGTTATATGAGTTCTCCCGGCTTATTTATACTTTTTTGACACAGTTTGAAGATGATTTTAGAACAGTGATATGGCTTCTACCGTTAATTAATACTTTTCAGACACAGTTTGAAGATGGTCCACATCCACCTCCATTTTTGATTTTTTTATGTTTTTATTTTTTTAAAAATGCTTTTAGTTATTTCCCTGTCCCCATTTCTTTGTAGGGCACTTGTCCCACCCTTACCCCCATTTCCTTCCTTTTGCAGACCTCTAGGGCTTTCCAGGACTTTTTACAGCCATTTTTGTGCCTAAAAGTTCGTTGATTTCAATGGGGTTCGGGGTCCGGGACAAAGTTCGGGTTCTGTTCGGACCCGAACCCGGACTTTGTCCCGAAGTTTGGCTGAACCAGCAGAACCCGGACTTCCAGAAGTTTGCTCAACTCTATTTATCACCAATCCTTGTTTCCACAACAACCCAACATTTTTAAAATCCAATTATCATTGGTACAGGAAGTGAGGTGAAATCTTCTGAACAGAAACCTAGACAGCAAAACAAACATTACAGGGGTGTTAACCCTTCCTTATGCTATCCAAAAAGCTTCAAAATATTTTCTTTGGCTAAAGCTACACTTAAAAAATGTACCTGTTCCGACTTACAAACAAATTCAACTTAAGAACAAACCTACAGTCCCTATCTTGTTTGTAACCCGGGGACCGCCTGTATATTGGTAACTGCTTTTCATGCATATCGCATTGTCTTCATTTGTATACAGCTGAGTTATAAAATGTAACATTTCACACTGTGGCCAAAGCAGTATTTAAAATAGGAACTTAACCTCCTTTTCTTTTTTTTCCTTTTTTTTATCAATCCTATCTTACCTTTTTCACTTTCCTTTATAAACATAATGGCACGCCCAGGGAATCCAGCAAAGTTCTACAGTAACCCATGGTTTTGCTACTCAGTGGGTCCTATGGTGTCATCTTTCTCCCTGATGTTATCTGAGAGCTAGCTGTCTCTTAATGGTTTTCAAGCCTGCCCCATGATGATGTGCCACTAAATATGTGTGTTCATCAAGGTGCTAGGTTCAAGAATCAGCAAAAGACAGCTTGCTTCCTGACGAAATGAACAGTAGATTTCCCCTGAGGCCTTCTGGAATTGGCAATATGCATCCCAGCTAGCAGGAGACAGTCCTTTTCTCAAAGAACGAACTACTTGCTCTTTCCCTTTGGCCAAGCATACAGTAATATTAATTGTTCAGCTAATGAGGAGCCCTGAAGGTCTGGATACCTACCACTTGCGCCTTTTTGAGTGCATTAATACATGGAACTCCTTGATAGCACTACATGTTTTGACATCACTATTCGTATTGCTTATAACAATGCTGGGAATTGTATTTTCCTCTTACCGTATGTTTATAGCGCTGTTTATATGTTTGCATAACCATGTGAGTTTGTTCAAAGATCCAGTTGTCAAAAGATCTCTGCGCAAACCAATGTGAAAACCCCCTCACCAGACAATTGTCTTAATACTTGTGTTTGCAACTATCACTGACATGTGTTTCTCACATCAATGAGATGGCTCCCAATAGCCTTGAGGAAGTCACGGGTGGATGTGATGAAATGCGCTGGTCATAACTTTGTGACATCATTACGCCAGACCAGAAGTGACAGCTGGAGATTGCCCAGTAAGCTAATGCAGATCCCCAGGCATTAAGGGGACATCTTAATGTACTTTTAAAGCAATATTACAATATGCACTAGGATTTAAATTGCATCAGAATTATGAGTAGTATTTCTATTGGCTTTTTATTGAGAAAAAGTTGTTTTTAAAAAAGCTGAAGCACTATGTTGTTTTTCAAATATTTTTGAGTGGAGAAGACATTCCTGCATACTAATTTGAGGCTACTGTAATAATATATACCGAAGATTCTATCTGTGGTGGAGGAGAAGGCAGCAAATAATATCATCAAGGTTGTGGAAGAAAAAAAATGCACAAAGACCTATTTATGTATATACAGTAGGTTAATGAAGTTAAGGGGAGCACATGTAGTGAATGGTGGTTGGACTCACCTGGAGGATATAACAAGCAGTAGATGTTGCAGTTTGGCTATAAGCATAGAGGTGTTGCTTTTTGGACTTTATTTAACCACTTCATCCCCAGAAGGACTTGCCCCCTTCCTGACCAGAGCACTTTTTGTGATATGGCACTGCATCAGTTTAACTGACAATTGCGTGGTCGTGCGATGTTGTACCCAAACAAAATTGACAGCTTTTTCCCCCACAAATAGAGCTTTCTTTTGATAGTATTTGATCATCTCTGCGGTTTTTATTTTTAAGCTATAAACAAACAAACAAACAATCAAACAAACAGAGAAAATTTTGAAAAAAAAAAACATTTTTTTTACTTTTTGCTATATTTATCCAAAAAATATATATTAAAAAAAATTGTATTCATCATTTTAGGATGATATATATTCTTCTACATATTTTTGGTAAAAAAAATCGCAATGGGCATATATTGATTGGGTTGCACAAAAGTTATTGCTTCTACAAACTATAGGAATAGATTTATGGTATTTTTATTATTTTTTTTTACTAGTAATGGATCTGCAATTTTTATCATGACTGCGACATTGCAGCGGACAGATCAGAGACTTTTGACACTTTTTTGGGACCAATGACATTTATACAGCGATCAGAGCTTTAAATTGCCACTGATTACTGTATAAATGTCATTGGCAGGTAAGGGGTTACACTGTAGGGGGCGATCAAGGGGCTATCTGTGCTCCCTCGCTGTGTTCTAACTGGTTGGGAGCTGGGCTGGCTGGGGCATGACAGATCTAACTGTTCCCGATTACAGGGAACAGTAGATCTGTGCCATGTCCCCTGACAGAATGGGGATCCCACCGTGTTTACATTGGCCGATCCCTGTTCTGCCTCTGAAGAAGGCGATCGCGGGTCACCGGTGGACATCAAGTACATACAATGATGTCGTTTTGCACAGGATATCTAACCAGGTACAACTGCGGCGGCTGGTCGGCAACCAGTTAATGCATATTTGATTATATGGACTGCTAACAAAAAAGGCATGCACATTTTTTTTTTATTTGTACTTTTGTTTTTCATTTGGAAGTGCATATTTTAATATGAAGATTTACAAAATATTCAGTGTTATCTATAAGAAAATATTGTGCTGCACTAGTTTATAAATGTAATAAATCTCTTGGTTTAGAAAGTATATTTTGTGAATCAAATATATAGGAAATAAGTTCAAAGACCATGACCAGAGATTGATTAATAATTCAATGGTACCTTCATACATAACAGTGATGTAAAATGTCCTCAACACTAATAGATAGCCTCCCAATGCTCCACTTACTTGATATGAGGACAAGTTTCCTCAGCTTCAAGTCAAGTCAAAAGAACATATTTCTTCAGTCAAAAAATATACATGCAACATACAGTATGTTCAAAAAATCCTGAAGCATGCTTGGACACAGTAAAGAGATCTGACAGACAAAACTTTCTGAAACAAATTATAGTAAGTGATAGAATGTGTATGTATAAGATGTAGAGTTTAAAAGCCTAAGTTGTGAGAGTGTGCATGTGCAGAGATCCGTGATGGCCGCTTGATACCGGAGCTCTGAACCCACCCAGGCCACAAGCGCCCCAGGCTATCAAAGCAGCAACCCAGGAGCGCTGATCACAGGATGGTGGAACCCCTCAAAGCCCCCTGAAGCAGCGGACACCCAGATCCTTGGGAAGGGAAGGCTCTTAAGCTTTCCCGCAGCCAGGTACCCACATGCCTAGGTGTACCAATATGGTCACGGCCTAAAACAGTACACATCTCCAAACGGCAGCAGCACCCGCATTGGGTGTTCTGAGAAGGCCCGGAGTAGCTCGGAAAGCTCCCCATCTTGAGGAGAAGTGGGTGACAGGGACTCTCCCATCCTCCCAGACCCCCTCCAGCCACTATTACTGCACCCAGGTGTACCAAGATGGCCATCGGAATAGCCTAATGGAAGCTGCAGACAGCCTCTAGGTCCCCCAGGACTCTTGCTTGAAGGGAGAGCCGGCACTCCAGGCCCCCTAGAACTGCTCCAGGAGCCTTGCAACACACCCACGTGTCCTCTCCCAGCTTTATCAACAATCAATCCTAGCCCAGGGCTGAAACAGCAGTCTGAGGTAGGACCTATTACCTTATCTGAGAGCCCAGGATCCCCCTCCCTAGAGTGGTAAGGGAGCAAGGAAAGGGAGCTCTAAGCCTTTGTTGTCAGCCTTTGTTGTAATCCCTCTGAACTACCCACACACCTCGAGGCACAGGGTTTCACTGATTTAGTGAGCCCCACCACCACCCTGAATGCTGGGTTCGACTGTGAGAAAGTCCCTTGCACATCTGTTCCTAGAGTCTGACCAGACCCATCACACATGGCCACAGCGGGGGCTCACCCTCCTGCTACAACCCTAGAGGTACCATCTGAGCACAGGCCAGTCTTAACCCCAGCTACTCTCACCCTCACTTCAGGGCCCAATCTAACCGCACATCACAACCTAGCGGCATCCCTGGCTTCCACAGAATTACTACTACGCCATACAATGGAAGACTTTCCAGTCTCCCCGGCAGGCCCCTTTTCATCCACCCTACTGGAGGCTCACACCCCCAGCACCCCTGCCCAGGATACCCTCCTCAACATGGCGGACTTATTCCTCAAATTTTCCAATCTCCTATAGAGAGGCCTGGCGAATACAGCTGCGAAAATTACAGGGGACCTAAAGGCGGACTTTCACATCTTAGGCTCCAGGACGGAAGCCATCAAGCAAAAGTTGGATTCTACGGTGGCCAAAACTAACCAAAACTCAGCTCATATTCAAGTATTGCAAAACCAACTGGACACTGCTCTAGCTAGAATCGATGATCTCAAAAACAGATCAAGACGATACAACTTCAGAATGAGGGGCCTTCCGGGATCTATGACGGAAGTCACACCAGCGGTCCAGGACCTCATCCTTTCTTTGATCCCCAATGTGCCTAATCATAGATTGGTATTGGACAATAACCCACAGAGCCTTGGGACCCCCAAGGAAAGACAGTTCCCCTAGGGACAGAATTGTAAAACCACACTTCTACGCCATCAAAGAAGAAATATTAAAAGCATCCCGTGCCAGCCCCACTGTCACCTGCATGGGACACCAAGTTCAGATCTTTGCGGACCTGTCTCCAACCACCATTCAAAAAAGGAGAGCCCTCAAACCGCTCCTACAAGTTCAGAAAGAACTGACATACTGGTGTGCCTTTTCTTTCACTGTCAAATTCATTTTCAAAGGAAAAACATTCTCGTTCTCAACGCTTCCAGAGGGGGAAAAACTCCTTCTAAACCTTCAATTAATCTCCCAAGAAGCCCTGATGGATCTAACTAATCCCGCCGGCTCACAAACAAAAAGACCTCTCCCAGCAAGTCCAGTCTCACCACTGTGGACCAAGTCAAAGAGCAAGAAAGCTAAAGATAACAGACCTCCATAACTTCGCTTCCAGACAACTTTGCACAATTTAATTTTTTCTGGGTTCATATCTTTCCTTGAGAACGGGGAAAACTACTTCTCGTTTTTTTTTTGTGAAGGCCCAGAACTTGGGGCTACCATGCTCCACCTTCTTAACCTTTTGGTCTCTGTTGTTTTTGGGTTGATTCTTACTCAAACTTATTGAACAGTTAAATAGTTAAATGCACACTTTAGTTCTCAAAAAGCTGTACTGCTTACTGTTATGGTTGCTCTCTAAGATAGAATTGGGCCTGGGGGCGCCCAGGACTGGGTGGGTCCCCATGAGCCTCCACTTTTCCCGGGACTTCCTTAGAACTCCTTGGTTAAGTTTGCTGTCCCGGATGGGACAGTTGGTTTTGTATACCTTGTTGTTGGTTCTCATATTGTTCCCTCCCTGGAGGGCAGGGATTGCGGGCCGCAGGGGGTTTTTAACCCCTCAGACTCTTCTCCCACTAGCCTACTATAGGAGTAATCACTTAAACCAGATCTTATCTTTCTCTGTCTTTCTCTCTCTCCTTTCCTTTACTTCAACAATGCATCTAACATTTCTTTTTGTTATAGCCATTCCCAGACCAGCCAGCTGTGCATCGGGGTTCCCGGATGTCCTCAAATCCTCCTCTATCTCAGTGGGAATAGCCAGTCCAGCGGTGAGTGATGCTGTAAACACAAGCTTTGACCCCTACAGGTTCCATGGCTAAATTGCCACAAAGACACCTTAAAATAGCCACCCATAATGCCAAGGGCCTAAATTCTCCCAAGGAGAAAAGTTCCTAGACCATTACAAATCCTTTAAACTTGATGTAGTCCTACTTCAGGAGACCCCTTTTCCCACAACGGTACAGCCACAACTTCCTCCACTCACACTTCTCCACTTTTTTCTTAGCTAAAGTGGAGTCCAAAACTAAAGGGGTTTCCATCCTAATCTCTAAAACATGTGGTTTTGCCCTCAGCTTGGAAATCAAAGACCCTGAAGGGAGATTTGTCCTCATCAAGGGCACCATAGAAGGGAGCCTATACACGTTTGTTTCTTACTATGCCTCAAATAAAGGCCAACCAACCTTTTTTAAATCACTATCTGATACCATTCAACCCCATTTATAAGGCAGAATAATACTGGGGGGGATTCCAACATCGCCTTCGACCAAGACCTCGACAAATCCAGACCCCTAGGCAACCAACTGACACGCCTGTCCAAAGCGAGTCTCAAAATAGCCAAACTACTTCACACTCTCAAATGTCAGATGCCTGGAGGGAATTCAACCCATCCAAGAGAGACTTCACACACTTCTCTGCCATAACTCCTACGCACAAATTGACCATCTTCTAGTACAGACAAACACAATACCTCTAATAACGTCCTCACAAATAATCGATACAGCTCTCTCCGACCACTCTATAGTTACTCTGCAAATTCGATCGGACCCACATTATGCGAGACAGGCTCCGTGGAGGCTAAATGAGTCATTGCTTGCTGATCCCGTCAAAGTCACTGAGATCAATAACTCCCCCAAGGAATATTTCCTTCTCAACAACACAGAAGGAATTTCCGCAGAAACCCTCTGGGCAGCTCACAAGGCCTTCATCAGAGGAAAACTCATTCAAATATCTTCCCACATAAAAAAGGAGAGATCAGCTGACATAGTCAGGCTTGAAAAATCATACATGTCCCTCCAGGCACTGCACAAGGCAAACCCCTCCAAATCCCTATCCTCCCAACTGGATAAAGCTAGACTAGAACTGAATATAGCCCTAACGGCCAAAGCGGAAAAAAGTATCCGTTGGAGCGGACAAAAATTTTACACGCAGAATGACAAATTAGGCTCAATGCTGGCGTCACGGCTTACTCCCCAACCCCGGCAGTTCACTCTTCCTAAAATTAGAAATCCTAGACACTTTAGATTTTACACTGATTTATACGCCCCCCCAAACAGACCCACACAGACTCCATTCCATCGTTCCTGGACACATCCCCCTCCCCACCCTGTCAGCAGAGTACAGACTTATTCTGGAGGCAGATATCACAGAAGGGGAGATCTTGGGGGTCATCAAGGACCTGAAAAAGGGGTCAGCCACAGGCCCTGACGAATTGTTGGTCCCCTACTACAAGACCTTTGCTGAGACTCTCTCTCCCTTCCTGTCTAGATTCTTTAACTATGTAACAAGGGGTACCCCTATAGACCCACAGGTTAACGCGGCCTTCATCATGGTGATACCGAAACCGGACAAGAACTCAGAGGAAGTCGGTAATTACAGACAGATTTCACTAATCAACAACGACATTAAGATTCTGACTAAAATCCTGGCCAACAGGCTAGCTTCTTTTATCAACATCTACATACACAAAGACCAGGTGGGCTTCTTTCCAGGGAGGCAAGGCCCGGAACAGATTCGTAGAGCTGTCAATCTGATTTCTATTTTACAATCCAATTGGGAGGGAGGCCCAAAACAATGCAGCATGGTCTTATCGCTAGATTTACAGAAGGCCTTTGATTCTGTATCTTGGAAATACATATTTATGCTCCTAGAGAGATGGGGATTTGGCTGGCTCTTCTTAGTCACTATTACTGCCCACCACACATTACCAATTCGCCAAAACCTCAGGGCTTAAAGTGAGATACTCTAAATCTCAGGCAATGAACATCTCACTTCCACCCAAAATAGTTACGTCCCTGCAGCACTCATTCCCTTTCCAATGGAGCTCATCTTCAATTAAATACTTTAATGTTAAATACATTAATCTAACTGCCAAAATAGAAAACCTATACACCAATAATTATCCTCCCTTATATCGAAAGCTTGAGGACGACCTAAAAGCCTGCTCGAGTAACAGACTCTCTTGGCTGGGTAGAATAAACGCAATTAAAATGACACTTCTGCTGCGGATTCTGTATCTATTTCGAGCCTTACCAATAACTATCAGAAAAGAGTAAAATCCTTAGATTCGTCTGGGGTAAATTGGGCTACAGGTTTCCCCAAAACATCTTATACCGCCACAGAAAAAGAGTGGGTTTGGGGCTCCCCGTTCTTCTTAAAGATTACCAAGCAGCCAGACTAGCTCAGCTTTCCCTGGTCTAATCGATTTATGAAAAACCGGGCTGGATCCAGATTGAGAGGCAGGCTATCCCGAACCATACTATAGACTACCTTCTCTCGACACACTCAAAAAAAAGACCCCCTCTGGGATTCCCTGCGGAACTGCCCCAAGCTTATCTCGCACCAAACCCCCCTAGCGCTCATCTTCCACAATCTGGATTTCCTGCCAGGGCTAGACACCAAAGCGTTCAGGTGGTGGTTGGACAAAGGGCTGTACCAGATAGGACACTTTTTCACTCCCTCAGGCCCACTGACTCTTAGTCATTGTATAAGCAAACTGGATCTCCCAGACTCCGAGAGGTTCAGATTTCATCAAATTCAACACTTCCTGCAGCAAATCTGGAAAGAAAAGCCCCTCCCACCCAAATTTATGGTGTACAACATCTGGTGCGGCCAAGCCATGGAACAGAAGGGGGGCATTTTGGTAGTTTACACTTCTCTCACACTCCCAGGGCTGAAGGCTTCCTATATGAAGCACTGGGAGGAAGATCTTCAGATCTCTTGGGACTTGGAGACCTGGCACAGTTCCGTATCTAAATCATTTAGGAGTATCCTGAACATTGCCCTCATGGAGGCCAGGGTTAAGGTTATCACTAGGTGTTACCTCACCCCGACCAAGCTGGCTTCCATTTATCCCACAGCCGACCCACAGTGCTTCAAAGGGTGCTCCCTTTTGGAATAAATGCCTCACATCTGGTGGGAGTGCCCAAGGATTCGCCCGTTTTGTAGAAAAATCTTCAAACTTATCGAAAAGCTGACCCGAAACTCGGATCTCCATGTCCCTAGAGATCGCTCTTCTCAATGCACATATTCTGAACATGTCCAAATCCAATAGAAAATTAGTGAATTAATTATATTGCTTGGGGCCAAGCTCACCATAGCAAAGTCATGGAAAAAGCAAAGATATATTTTGCTGCTGTCATACGAAAAGTATCCTGGATCATGTCTCAAGAAAAGTTATCCAGTATTCTCTCAGACATAACTAAAAGGTTTGAGACCATCTGGGAACCTTGGGCTGCTTACTTAGGAATCTCCTTCATCCCGGGTCTGATCCGACCATTGGCTACAACTACTCCCAAATTACCCTAGGTGCTTTGGTTCTTTCTCTTCCCCCTTCTCCTTTTTCTTCCTTCCTTCCTTTCCTCTCTCTTTTTTAGTTACCTCTCTCAAGTTTTCCTAAGATATAGCAGGTTTATAGTTAACTTTTTTTCCAGTAGGAATGTGACAGGTTTAACTCAGGGCTATTAGCTTTCAGATCTACTACCACCTGTCTGCAGGGACAGGAGATGGAACGTTCTTCCCCGGGCCTAATTCTTTCTTTTTTTTTCTTTATGTTGTTTCTCACTCAGTGGAGCAAAGCTTCCCCATTCTGGTACAGCTTGATCCCATTATGGGGTGCCAGGTCGCGGGAAAGCCAAGCCTATCACTGAGTCCTACCCAGAGGGGCTACCATACAATGCATCCTTATTTTGAATGTTGTTCCGCACCCTCAAAGAGAGCCCGAGATCCCAGTAGCTATGATCATTCTGTCTTCTGTACTAGTGGATATCTCCTGCTGTATTACCCTTTGATGTACTGTACCTTCTTTTCATGTTGTATCCAAAATTCAAATAAAAATCTTTGAAAGTAAAAGCGCAAACTGATATAATTTGTGAAAGCAGCAAAATAAACAATTACAAACATTATTAATGTCTAGTACAGCACAGCCAGGAGTTACAACAAACTGTGACAAGAAATCCATGAAAGCATCAGAATCCACAGCAAGCCAAGCACAGTTGACAAGACATATCAATAATGACACCTGCTGTCCTAGTAAATGCAGCTCCATAAAGAGGGAAGAGGACAGCTTCAGAAAGCCAGTTTATACAAAAAAAAGAACCAAAAAAAAGAAAAAAGAAATGACATTGGTGGTTAATAGCCAGGTGTATGCATATCACAGTGGCAATGGCAATAAAATGAGAAAATCTGCCCTAGCGGAGCAGAATTCTATGCCTATACCATGTGCCCACTACTATCACGCTGCTCCATGCTCACCCAACCACCTTCAGGGCCGGTTCACTCCTGAATCACAAAGGAATGTGGTCCGCATTCCTGTGCAATGCCCATGCGATTCAGTGCCGTGCAATTTTCAGCCCTTTAGAAATTGCTCCGGTTCACATCAAAGGTAGTGTATGCGCTATTTTTCAAAAATGCACTGCACCAGATTGCATGGTACTGTGGTAGCACTCAATCCGGTGTGGGCAAACACACTGTGTTTGTGATCTGAGTTTGGGGTGTCGTTAGGAATACATTGACACCCGTAGCAGATCACACACTGCATTTTGAATGTGTTGCAAGAAATGTGCATGAAACATGGGTTCCCCGCATTGTGCTCTGCTGTGAACAGGCCCTCAGATGCATAGGACAACTCTAGCCAGTGTCACTGTTTAAGCCAAGGCTGTGCTGATGATTAAGCCCGTTCACCACTGTCCAATCACTGGCTGTAGTTGCGCCCGCAATTGGGAGTGACAGGTGGTAGGCAGAAAGAATACTCAGCTGCAGCTGTTTAAACAACATTAACAACTTATGGGTGACCCATACAAAGCAAGACATTGAGAAATGTGGAACCGTTGTTCAAGCCTGTGTTGTATAAAAAAGCTTCATGACAAATCCCTGATAAAATCTTTAGAAGAAATAGCATGGGTTATTCTTTATATCGGCACCAAAAGCTAGCAAGAAATATTTTTTTTTTCTTATACTGGGCTACAAAGGGCATAAGCTGAAAACATGCTCTCATACAAAGCTTGTATACAAAACCAATTTAAAAAAGAGTGTGCCAATTAAAAAGAAATTATGCTCTGGAGCTGGGAAAAAAACAAAGAAAACAAAACTAAAGCAGGCAATACTAAAACATATGCACATTAATAAAAGGTAATTAAATATTTTTTAAATTAAAGCTATACTTGTTTTTTTTTTAAACCAATCAGGGCTTCATTTCTGTGCCTTAGCGTTTCCAGTCTAAAACTGCACATAAATCTACACATGAGGTAAGCAAGCATAAGAATTACTTAATGAATGCTCAAACAACTCCTTTGTCTAATCACAAAATAACGATTACCATGAATTCAAAGGAGGAAGGTTGTTAAAGTGTGCACATAAGGAATATCACACGCAATTATATAGCACCATCAATCTAATGTATATACTAGGGCCAATTTGGACAGCAGCCAATAAGCTCATACTATCAAAACATAAAAAAACACACTAGTGTATGTGCTCCTCTTCATATCCTATGAGTACTTGGTAAACACAGTTCATTGTGGCCTGACAGTTTAAACCCTTGACAGTTGCAGCTCTCAGATATTCCACCAAGGGGCAGGAACACGTCAATGAAACAAGCCAAAACAACCAACCTCCCTTGTGTAAAACCATGTAATAAAGGAGCATATAAAATCATCTCCCGATGCACTCACATTTCATGAGAAAAGACAAGCACATCAACAAGTTTCTGTTTGATACGTCTTATTATAGGCAAATTTCCAGCACTGCTATAGGTGCACACATAATACCTTTTGATAGAATTATGGGAGAAGTTCATCTGGGCCCAGAATCCCCTTAGCACCTAGTTTACTATCAGCAATATATTCACAAACTGCTCATAATTTGGGATAGCCCTCTTGAGACTGTGTCTAACTGACTATTATTGTATTCCTAAAACCCTTGGCATTAGGTTTACACATGTAGTACATGTCGTTTCCCTGGTGTTCCTAGACTTGGAGTTGTCCTGGGATACAGATGGCAAGATCATCTCCAGGACACACTTTAAGGAAACCACGAGGAATTCCTATTTACATCGTAAGAGCTGACATCATCCTAAATGGAAGGACAATATTCCTTATAACCAGTTCTTTACGGTTTCCCAGGAATTGTTCAAACACTGCAGATTATTTAGCGCTGGCTGAGGTGCTAATAAATTTGTAAAGAAAGGTTATGATAAGAAGCATATTCAGCAAGCAGTGGATCAATACCAAAATGGCCTGATGGCAGCTAAATCTGATAGACAGCCAGAAGGACCCAGGGAGACTATGTTCATTACTAGATTTAATAATCAACATTGGGCAATCAAGAGGGTCTGAAAAAGCATTGGCCCATTTTGAAGCAGGATTCGGCTTTAGGTAAAGTACTTCCTGACGTTCCCAGAACTGCCTTCAGGAAAGCCAATAATGTTAAAAGCATCATCGCCCCAAGTTGTTTTGAACAAAGTAGGGTGTAAGACATGTCCAACTTTTTTAAATTAACAAGGATCTTAGTAATGTAAAAAGGTAAAATGTAGGGCCTGCCATTTCGTAACGCATGGTAGGAAAACATTTGCTGGAAAGGATGGTCGGTTGTTCCACAGTTCATTAGTTGCGGCATGCAATTCGTGGTGTATGAACTAAAATGCCCCTGTAGCTTCTACTATGTAGGGAGAATTCTGTGCATGATGCATAAAAGATTTGGAGAGCACCTTTGCTTTATTGAGCAGGGATGCGCTAAACATACTGTCCCCCACCATTTCTTCAACTATCATGGGGGAAGCACACAGGGGCTTGAATTGTTTGGTATTGAAGCAATTCACATGACTTTACCCGAAGGAGAAAGATTCTTCAGACTTTGTTTAAGGGAGACAGCTTGAATTTTTTTTTTTTTTTTTTTCAATACAGCTTGAATTTTTACACTCAATGCAATGTCCCCCGGAGTGCTAAAAGAGCAACTGGAAACCAATACCTTAATTTAAATAGGGCTAATGGGGCTACCTGAGCATCATGAATCATTTTTATTAGTACATGTTCAAGTCTGCTTCTGTCACATATACAGAAGTATGTATATATATACTGTATACATAAACATCTGTTCAGCTGGTCATAATAATGAAAGACTGTATGTATGTTGATTTGAAAATTGTTATCATCCATTAAATTTAGTGTGTTGAAGTAGTGCTGTGTCAACCCGTGCTGTACTAAAATCTTAGGTGCATGGGGGAGGCAGCCCTGTGTTCCCTAAATATTGTAACAATTCTACTGAGTGGGTTGGACAATAAAAAGGAGGACACGCCTCCAAAACATGTCATCATAGCAATCACACTTCATGCTCCTTTCCCCTCCCGCTTTCAGCTCCAGCTTGTGTTTCTGAATGGCGTCGTCTTCAGTAGGGCCGGTGCATGCACACTGATAGAGGAATTGGAAACACAGATTACACAGGTCAAAAGGGTGATTTAAATTACCTACTATTGTTAAAAGTTTAGTTGTATGTATGTCAGAAAGTAATAATACTGGTCGACTTGTCTACAAATACATATGTCATATATATATGTATGAAGACATATACACTGTCTTCGTCTGAACTTGTACATGATTATTTTTACTAAGTACTA
>BLSH010545331.1:0-30380 GCA_018402905.1 Glandirana rugosa | reverse complement strand
TAAATAGAAGTATCGCTAAATTCATTTGGCACCGCAAAAGACCACGTATAGCATTGACAAAACTTTATCTCCCCAGGAGCGAAGGTGGCGCCTGCCTTCCCAATATTAGATTATATAATCTGGCTTGCCTCCTAAGAATTGGATTAGACTGGTCCAGAAATGAATCCAGACATGCCAACCTCTCTTTGGAATCGGCTATTTCCCATCCGTTCTCACCCATGGCCCTTCTCTATACGCCTCGGAAAATCCTCCCTCCTAACCTTCAGCACAACCTTCTAATAAGGGATACCATATTAGCCTGGAGAGAGACCCGGAAAATCCTTAAGATCCCCACCACTATCTCCAGACAACTTCCCATCCTGGGAAACCCCAACTTTCCCCCTGGATTGCATCATCGTGCTTTTGAGCTCTGGAACATCAATGGTCTGTCCACGTTCTACAGTCTCTGTGACCCGGACACGGGAAACCTCCTCCCTTTTGAAGTCTTAGCGCAGAAATACTCACTACCCAAATCTCATCTCTTCAATTACTGGCAATGTGCTCACTTCATCCGCTCCTCATGCAATGATAAAACAAAGAGATTCCACCCCTCACTAATTGATACTCTTCTGGCATCGGGCTCCTACTATATATCTGCAATATACAAGCCCTTGCAAGCTAAAAAAGCTACCCCAATCAATGCCTCCTCGATTAAAAACTGGGGGAAAGACTTCCCCGACCCGGACCTTACGACCAAACTGCTCAAAGGTTTCAACACAACACTCAACCTCTCACCTTGTGAAATATGGAGGGAGACCCAGCTAAAAATACTCCACCGAGCCCACAAACCTGCCCTTATGGATTCACAGAATGGCTCCAACATGTTATGCCCCCTCTGCAACCTCCAGAGACCCTCTCTCACGCACCGTTTTTGGTCCTGCCCGCTCATATCAGTCTTCTGGGAGAAGATCTCAAAGTTCATCTTCAATATTACCCAAGTCCAAATACCGAAGGACCCCCTTCTTATGGTCTTTGGATACTGGGACTCCCAAATGTGGAAACCGGCGCTTCGTCAGGCCCCTCTTCACAAAGACTGGATACTTATCTGCCTCTTTACAGCCAGGAAAGCAATTCTAAAGAACTGGATTGTTACCACCACCCCTTCCCTGTCTCAAGTGAAGCAAGATCTTGTGACTCAGTTTCGGAGAGAAAAAATCCTCACAGACTTTAACTCAGCTCCTGCAATCTCCCGCTTCAGCAAAAGATGGTCATCTTTTATGAACGCTGTCACCCCCCAGGATACAACGATCTCTACTCCGCTTCAATTTTCATACTATTGAGCTTTCTCCGGACAATTTCATCACTCCCTCTTATAACAGAGTCCTTACCCATACGACAAGGGGATGTAGCACCCCCCCACCCCCTCCTTCCCTTCCCTCTTGGCAGAACTCCATCCAGTTAATTTGCGACCTCTGCTTCTCTTTTGTATGCTGCTTTTGTTTATCCCTATTTCAGGCAACCAGACCTGTAATTCTCTCAGGGTACAGAATAATTACGTATTACATTGTGGAATGTCTGGGGAATTCAATTTCCCTCTCTTCAGTAATCTTGGTTGTACTCTGTTTACTTTTTTATGACACTGTATTATGTCCATTTTCTATGTACTCCTTTGTTTATATGCAAATAAAATCTCTTCTAAAAAAAAAAAATTTGGCGTGTTGAAGTAGTGCTGTGTCAACCCGTGCTGTACTAAAATCTTAGGTGCATGGGGGAGGCAGCCCTGTGTTCCCTAAATATTGTAACAATTCTACTGAGTGGGTTGGACAATAAAAAGGAGGACACGCCTCCAAAACATGTCATCATAGCAATCACACTTCATGCTCCTTTCCCCTCCCGCTTTCAGCTCCAGCTTGTGTTTCTGAATGGCGTCGTCTTCAGTAGGGCCGGTGCATGCACACTGATAGAGGAATTGGAAACACAGATTACACAGGTCAAAAGGACTAAATACTAGAGTTGAGCGGGCACCTGGATGTTTGGGTTCAGAGGGTTCGGCCGAACTTCGTGAAAAAGTTTGAGTTTGGCCCCGAACTTGACCCTGAACCCCCGAACCCCACTGAAGTCAATGGTGACCCGAACTTTTGGGCACTAAAATGGCTCTAAAAAAGTCCTGGAAAGGGCTAGAGGGCTGCAAAAGGAAGCAAAATGGGAGTAAGAGTAGGACAATTGCACAGCAAACAAATGTGGATAGGGAAATAACTTAAAATCACATAAAAAAAATAATGTTTGTTTTTTTTTCTAATTGGGGTAGCCCCCAAAATATTGAGACATATTTAAAAAAAAAGAATAAGTTCACTTAAGTATACCAATGGCTGTGTGAGGCCGGTATAAATGTTTATTCTGCACAAGGTACAGACAAGTCTTGTGGGATCCATGCCTGGTTCGTTTTAATAAACGTTAGCTTGTCCACGTTGGCTGTGGACAGGCGGCTGCGCTTGTTTGTGATAATGCCCCCTGCCATGCTAAACACACATTCAGACAATACACTGGCTGCAGGGCAGGCCAGCACCTCCAAGGCATAAAGGGCAAGCTCAGGCAAGGGGCCCAATTTGGAGACCCAGAAGTTGAATGGGGCAGACCCATCAGTCAGTACGTGTAGGCATGTGCACACATACTGTTCCACCATTTTACTGAAATGCTACCTCCTGCTAAGACGTTGCCTATTAGCTGGTGGTGCTGTTTGTTGTGGCGTGCTGCTGACAGTTTTTCCACATTTTGGCCATGCTAACCCTGCCTTCTGAGGTGCTGGCGGTGCCACAGCTGCGTTGGCGACTTCTTCCTCCTCCTCTGCCTTCGTCTTGTGCTTCCACTGAGCCCCTGGTGTCATTTGGGAATGCCCTCAGCAGCGTGTCTACCAGTGTGCGCTTGTAGTCACGCATCTTCCGATTGTGCTCCAGTGAGGGACTTAATGATGGCACATTGTCCTTGTAACGGGGATCCAGCAGGGTGGCCACCCAGTAATCAGCACAAGTCACAATGTGGGCGACTCGGCTGTCATTGCGCAGACACTGCAGCATGTCGTCGCTCATGTGTGCCAGGCTGCCCAGAGGCAAAGACAAGCTCTCCTCTGTGGGAGGTGTATCATCTGTGTCTTCCGTATACCCCCAGCCACGCTCCACGAGCTGCGTTGGGTGCCACTCTGCTGTGAACACAGTTCCTCCTCCTCCTCATCATCATCTTTCTCGTCCTCCTCATCCTCCAGAACTGTGCCCTGGTTTGAAAAATGTTTACCTGGCCTATGCTGGTGCAGGAACCCACCCTCCAAGCCACTTGTGAATGACTGGCCTGATAACCGTGGAAATGACCCCTCTTCCTCCTCCTCTTCCTCCTGTGCCACATCCTCTTACATCATCGCCCAAAGTGTTTTTTCAAGGAGACATAGAAGTGGGATAGTAACGCTGAGAACAGCGTCATCGGCACTGGTCATGTTGGTGGAGTACTCGAAACACCACAATATGGTACACAGGTCTCGCATGGAGGCCCACTCATTGGTGGTGAAGTGGTGCTGTTCCGTAGAGCGACTGACTCGTGCGTGCTGCAACTGAAACTCCACTATTACCTGCTGCTGCTCGCACAGTCTCTCCAGCATGTGCAAGGTGGAGTTCCACCTTGTGGGCACGTTGCATAGGAGGCGGTGAGCGGGAAGGTCGAAGTTCCGCTGCAGCCCAGACAGGCGATCAGCAGCAGGCTGAGAACACCGAAAGCGAGCACAGACGGCCCACACTTTCTGCAGCAGCTCTGACATATCCGGGTAGTTTTTTAGAAATTTCTGCACCACCAAATTCAGCACATGCACCAGGCAAGGGATGTGCGTCAAACCGGCTACGCCCAGAGCTGCTACGAGATTTCGCCCATTATCGCACACCACCAGGCCGGCTTGAGGCACAGTGGCAACAACCACTCATCAGTCTGTTGTTTAATGCCAGTCCACAGCTACTGCACAGTGTGGGGTTTATCCCCCAAACATATCAGTTTTAAAACAGCCTGCTGTCGCTTCCCCCTGGATGTGCTGAAGTTGGTGGTGAAGGTGGTACGCTGACTGGATGAGGAGGTGGTAGAGGAGATGGCGTTGCGCAGTGCACACTTGATCTTGTCCCCAATTGTTTGTGCAGGGAAGGGATGGCTCGCCTGGAAAAGTAGTGGCGGCTGGGAACCACATACTGTGGGACAGCCACCGCCATCAGGTTTTTAAAACTGTCCGTGTCCAGCAGACAGAATGACAGCATTTCAAAGGCCAGGGATCGTGAGTGGGTAGGGGGGTAGTTCCTATTTCTCTCCAGTGTTTGGGAGATGGAAAGCTGTAAGCTTCCATGGGACCATGTGGAAATGCTTCGGGATGGTGGCGAACATGGTGGAATTGCTGTCACATGGTCTGTTTGCTGGGTGGCAGGTGACACTGGCACTGTAGAGGTGGAGGAAGAGGCCAAGGCAGCAGCAGGAGAGGAAGCAGGAGGAGCCCGAGACCTTTCTTGGATTTTGAGGTGCTTATTCCACTGCAGCTCGTGCTTTGCATGTAGATGCCTGGTCATGCAGGTTGTGCTCAGGTTTAGAACATTTATGCCTCACTTCAGGCTCTGATTGCACAGCGTGCAAACCACTGGTGTCTTGTCGTCAGCACATTGTTTGAAGAATTGCCACACCAGGGAACTCCTTTGAGCTGCCTTTGGTGTGCCAGGTCCCTGGGTGGGGTGGGTAGTAGCAGGCGTACTGTCTAGGGGACAGTCGCTCCGCTTTTGCAACCTGCTTTCTCTTTTGCTGTGCTGGTGCCTCTGTGCCACCACCTCCTCTTCCTCCAAACTGCACTCGTCACTCGCATGATCTTCATTCCATGTGGGGTCTAGGACCTCATCATCCTCCACATCATCTTCCACCCACTCTTCACCACTGCCCTCCTTGTCAGTCTGCACACTGTAGAAAGCCGCAGCAGTTGACACCTGTGTTTCACCATCATCAGAGACGTGCTGCGGTGGTGTTTTCATGTCCTCATCCTGAAACAGAAGTGGTTGGGCATCGGTGCACTCAATGTCTTCCACTTCTGGGGCAGGGCTATGTGAATGGCCCACGGAAAGCATACCAGCAGACTCATCAAAAAGAATAATAGACTTCGGCATGACTTGGGGATCAGACTGCTTGGCTGATTTACAAGGGGCTGAGGTGAAAGATAGATGGCCATGGGGTTCAGGTGCCAACTCTGAGCTTTCAGCAAGGGACCAGGTGGGAGACAATGTGAAATAACTGGAGACATTGTCAGCCACCCAATCTATTATTGCCTGTACTTCTTCTGCCTTCACCAATGAATTCTCTTAAAACACTTACAGTTAGGCATAAGTATGGGAGTGTTTTCATCCAAAACCGCGTATCTCTATGTGCACAAACCTGTGGTGCCAATCTATAATCATCTCCCTAAGGTCCACAAAATTGATTGTCCTTTACAGGGAAGACCAATTGGAATTGGTTCCCTATCAGAGCGCTTGGGAGAATGGGTAGACCGGTACCTACAGCCTTTGGTACACAAATTGCCTGGCTATATTAGAGATACAAGCACAGTCTTATCCCATATTACATCCATTGAATGGACATCTACCTATGTATGGGCTATATTGGACGTAAGTGCACTTTATTCATTGATCCCCCACAGTGCTGGACTACAAGCAATTCAATATCATCTTCAATGCTATAGCTCCTGCTTTCAGGAGCTACAAGAATTTATTTTGTTAAGCGTTGAGTTCTTATTAAAGCATAATTATTTTTTATTTGATGGCTTGTATTATGTCCAGTGCTGTGGAGCATCGATGGGTGCCAAATTCTCACCATCCATGACGAATCTCTATATGGGTTGGTGGGAGGAACAATTTTTGTTCTCTCCCAGCAACCTTTTTACCAGGAGGATTGTATGGTATGGTCGTTTTATCGATTACCTCCTGATGGTGTGGGATGGTGACACTATAGGATTGCATGATTTTTGGAAATACCTTAATGACAATCAGTTAAATTTGCATTTTTCAATCAGGCATGATGCCTTTAGTATCAACTTTTTAGACATCACCCTAAAGGGTGATCCTACTACAGGTGGTGATTCAACATGTACCTATAAAAAATCATGCTCTAGTAATACTACACTTTTTGCAGCCAGCTGTCATCCATCCTACACCATCAATGCCATCCCTTATGGGGAGTTTATTCGCGCTAAACAAAACTTAGCTTTTGAACTGGAATGCAAGATCATTCATCAGCGCTTATTGGATTGAGGTTCTAATAAATCCGTTATACACCAAGGACTAGAAAGGTTTTGATAATGGACAGAGAGGAATTACTATCATACATGTCTAAAATCAAGAGAGAGAATAAAAATAAGAATAAATCCTACAACTTCAGAAATAGAGGAACGGGCAAACCCATTACGTTTGTAAGTTCATTTTCCCAAGAATATCACCAAATAGTTAGAATAATAAAAAAAGAATTTGCCAATACTGTATACAGATAAAGATTTAAATGGGACATTGCAAGCAGGTTGCCATTTTTCTAGCCGACATGCACCCACACTAGGGACTGTGCTATTACCTAGTCTTTTTTCATCTATACAATGCCAGTCCACCTGGCTCTCTTACCCTGGGAGTTACCCTTGTAACACAAAAACCTGTAGGTACTGTCACTTGACTGTATTGGGTAAAATGTTTGTTGTCACAGCTGCAGATGAAGAATTCACTATACAGCAATACATTAACTGTGGCACAAACTATGCAATTTATCTGATCACCTGTATTTCATGCAGCCTACAATATGTAGGTTGTACCAAATGTCCTTTGAGAATCCGCATAAGGCAACATTATTGTGATACAAATAATCCGAATGCTAGAAATATTTCTAATGCAACACGTCACTTTAGGGAATATCATCAGGGTGATCTCTCCTCATTCTGCTTCAGAGGAATAGAATGGTTGTCTCACTCGCCCAGAAGAAGTGATAGGGAGAGAAATCTAGGTGGGACCTAGATTTGCATGTACATTAGAACGCCTCTCCTCAGTGCATTTCCTCTCTTCTGGGGTCTTTTTCACATACCTGGGTATTTTTTTTTCATTTGTTCTTATTTAATGTTTGTTTTTTTAATTCTATGGTGTTTTTTCTAATGGATATGTATATATATATATATATATATATATATATATATATGTGTGTGTATGTACTGTACATATGCGTGTGTGTGAATATATATGTGCACATACATGTGTATTATCACCATAAGGTCTGTAAAAATCAGTGGCATATGGACCACCTAGTATGTATTGCAGCTGATTCTCCTTTTTGGATTTCTTGCGGTCAATCAAGACAATTAAGAGGTGGAGCCTGTGTTCTTTGGAGCTACTATTTATTTTAAAGTTTTATGTCTGTCATGTGGTTATTACTAAGGCCTTATAGACTGGAACGCATCAACTGATTTTATCTGCGTTTGTACACTGTGGCTTTTCAATAAAATTAAAGTTTTCTAAGAGTAACAATCGGTGTGCGGATCATCTTTCCTGCATGCACACTAAGTTCTGCAGGCTCTGCTGAGAGGTGGTGTCATTACTAGTGAATGAAAGATTGGGGAAGCCTTGCTTTCATTACTACACAGGTATCTCCTCCATGGACTGGATGCCGGACCATCCAGGAGAAGTCACAAAGAACTGGTTGATGTGCTTGTCTTTTCTCATGGAAAGTGAGTTCATTGGTAGTTGGTTTTATACAGTATACTTGTTTAATAAATGGTTTTACACTAGGGAGATCGCTCTCTCTCTCAAATAAACTCTCAAATAAACTCCTACCAGTCTTTCTTTGTAGGGTAGGACAAATTCACTCAAGGGGGACATATAGCTATTGTAAAATTTATCATATTCATTTTGCTAGGTATGTACCTATTGCTCCACTTCAATGAATCCATTCGTCTATGGTGTGGAATTTAAATTGTTTCCAACACTATGGGATCAAACTTTTGGCTCCATTCAATAAATGAGGGACCACATTCTTTTTATATCTTCAGAGATTAAGGAAGGGTATGTAACAGGTAGAAATCTGGGTCATCCTGCATTTGAATGGTAGCTATATCCATGATCGGTTTTAGAATCTCATTCCAACACTACCTAATATTAGGACAATTCTACCAGATATGAATTTGGGAGCCTTGTGAATCACAATCTTTCCAACATCTGTCTGAGATCAAAGGATGAATTAAAGCCAAGAGTTTATAATTTGTTATAATTTTGAGTAAATGGCAGATGCATGAGTCCATTTAATAATGGAGTGTTTCTGGCAATCAGTGAAAGAGCATTCCATCTCATTCTCCCAATCGTTTTCTCACTCTCAAAGAAAATGAGGATCCTTAAGCGGCTTAAGATTTTTCCATACTTTGTGTGTTGTTGAGAGTAGCCCATTAGGTAATGGCATTTTGTGTCATAAGGACTTAAAGGGGGTCAGAAATCTCCCTGTCTTCCCCCTCACAAAGCGATGTTTACAAAATGATTCAGTTGTCTATGTCAGATATCAAATGGAAACAATCCAAAGGCATCTCTAAATTCTGTTAAAGGGCACAATTTACGTGACAACACAGGTTGCCATCAAGCACCCATTTTTAAACAGGAATAAAGATTTACTTAGCGGGAAACCACAAAAAGCCCCCTAACAGGAGAAGGGTATGTGCCATAAGGAACAAAGTAGATTCAGTAAGAGCTGGATATACTCCTGGAACTCAAAGGGCATGAACCAAATAACTTCCTCCCATAAATGTTACAAGTGCTACCGATAACTTGATGTATATGAGGGTCACTGCTTTATAAGTCTCATGCAGGTAAAGAAGGTATTTGAAAGAGCAATGGGTCCCATCTGAAAAAAGAATAACACTCTAGGCAGAACATTCATCTCATCCCACTGCATTTTAAGAAAAACAACTCTATCTGTTAAAAAAGAAAGTAAATGTTTTTGGACTCTCCACTGTCTATAACAGGGATACATATTTGGAATATTTATTTTTAAATAGAATCTGTGTGTTGGTCTCTCTTCATACTTATCCCTGCTTCTTTTCCCATTAGGACAAGCATGCCCAACAGTTTTTTTAGGCCTCAGGCAGCCCTCTTATTCCTCCTTTATGCCCTAAGAATTTTAAAATAATTGAAAAAGGACCTAGTTGTTTTTCAGTAGCTGTAAGTTACACTTCTTTGTGAAATGTTTCTGCTCATTACTTCAAGAAATGATTTATGGCATCTTTCTCTGGCACAGCATGTTGTAAGTTGTAGTCATTACTATGATGCTTACTACCAAAATGCTATAATATTTTTTTTTTTTCAATGAAATAGGTAGGCCCTCAAAAAATATAATACATCCACATTTATTCCACACACTTCAGCCCACTGTTTCATATAAGTTTTTAGTGGACTTTTCCCCTTTTTTTAGTCCTGGTGTCACTGTAACAGGGACTTTCCCAACAGGGACTCAGGGAACAGCAAAAATCTGACAAAGGTCCTAACCTTTAACTTTTACACACTCGCCAAAAAATGTTTGATCAAAATACATTTTTTGAACAGCTCCAAGAAAGTTTGCATCTGTTCCTAAAAAACAAAACAAAAAAAACCTAACATGCAGTGTAAATTATTACTTACAATTAAAGAAAATTGTAATAGCATGTTGACAGCACTACCCCTGCATAAGCCGCTTGGTTTATGGGGTTTTCTGTTCTTCTGCCTCATCGACACACCAGGTTAAGCAAATGGATACTGCACTGCTACTGGGAGCACAAATGTAGGTACCCTGCGTGCAACTAAGGTTCAGTATAAAAAAGCAAATCAGACTGGTTAGTGGCAAATTAATACAATATATTGTCATAGGTTGCAGTAAATAGCAGTATGCACATAAATGAGTAAGTAAAGGATTATGTCAATCACAGTTCATTATGTTGTTCACTAGGCTATAGCAGCATAGTTTAACCACTTCCCGCCGGCATATTGAGAAATGACGTCCGGGAGGGTGGTTCATTAACCTCAGGATAATCTGCGACGGCGCGCATCGCGGCGATCGGTGGTGCTGTGGGTCAGTCTGACCCACCACATTACCAACTGAGGTAAAAGGCTTCCGTGGAAGCCTTTTACCATGTGATCAGCCTTGACCAATCATGGCTGATCACAGTGTAAATAGGAAGAGCCATTTTTCGGCTTTTCCTCTGCTCAGGTCTGCAGACCTGAGCAGTGGAGAGCCGATTGGCTGCTCTCCTGACGGGGGGGGCTGCCCTGAATGTTTATCAGCGCAGCCACCCTCAGGATGACCCCACTGGACCACCAGGAAGCCTGCCCAGGACCGCCAGGGAGTCCCCCCCGGACCCCGTGAGGAGGCCGCCCAGGACCACCAGGGAGGGAACATGGAGGCCGCCCAGGACCACCAGGGAGCCCCCACTAGACCACCAGGTAAGGGCAATACAGTGCACTGTAGGAATGGCACTGAGCCCATGTATGATGCCTGCCAGTGCCATCCCTAATAGTGCTATATGCACCAGTGCCCACCAGTGCCACCCAACAGTGACTACCTGTGCCCACCTGTGCCACCTATCAGTGCCCACCTGTGCTACCTATCAGTGCCCACCTGTGCCATCTAAAAGTGCCACCTATCAGTGCCCAGCAGTGCCACCTATCTGCCCATCGGTACCCAGTGCCACCTATCAGTGCCGCCTATGAGTGTCCATCAGTGCCGTATATCAGTGCCATGTATCAGTGCCCATCAGTGTTGCTTATTAGTGCCACCCATCAGTGCTGCATATGTGCCCCATCATTAGTGCAACTTTATCAGTGCCACCTCATCAGTGCCAATCTGTACTGCCTCCTCAGTGCCTGTCAGTCTAGCCTCATCAGTGGCCATCAGTGTAGCCACATTAGTGCCCGTCAGTGAAGGAGAAAATGTACTTTATACAAAGTTTTGTGACAGAAACAAATAATTTTTTTTTTTCAAAATTTTCGTTCTTTTTTTATTTATAGCGCAAAAAATAAAAATGCAGAGGCGATCAAATACCACCAAAAGAAAGCTCTATTTGTGGGAACAAAATAATAAAAATTTTGTTTGGGTACAGCGTTGCACGGCCGCGCAATTCTTATTCAAAATGCAACAGCACTGAAAGCTGAAAATTGGTCTGGGCGCGAAGTGTTCTAAGTGCCCGGTATTGAAGTGGTTAATTAGAGTAAACCTGGTAATCCAAAAAAGCAGCAATACGTAATGGCATTAGAAAACAGTAACAGCAATGGTAATCAATACCGCGATACCTCCTCTGTAAACATTAGGCTTTATCCACTTTAGAGTGCACTCTATATGAATGGCAGTAATGAAACTTGAGACTCCCTAAAGGGGTGCCTCTTACTTTGGACGATTGACAATGTGTTTGTAAAACAGCAATCTGAGTGAGCAGGCTTAAGCCCTAGTTCTACAGCCAGCTAGTGTTGGAGTCCAATCTTTACAGTGGGGCACATTAGAACAGTTTGAGTAAAGTCTGCATGAAGTACATAAGGCTGCTAGTTAGATGGCCAGTCCCTATGTGCTCAGTCTCTGCTAGCAGAAACAGGTTAATGGTATCAGTGTTCTCTCAGCAGTCCCAGTGATACAGCAACAGGGGTTTCACTGTTCAGATGTCCACTCACTTCCAGATCTGCCTGGAGCAACTACAGTTCCCAGCACATGGCTGCAGGATTGTGGCAGTTGATGTGCACACAGCAGTTGAGGTTGATGTGCACACATCTGTCTCCTAGCAGCAGTGTGCACACATCGGTCTCCTAGCAGCAAAAAAAAAGTCCCTCAGTATTCAGCCTGGGAAAAATACAGCTCTCTCTTTCTTTACTCATATACCCAGCTGCCACTGACAATAGTAGCCCAATCATCCATTCACTGCCATAGTAAGGTTTCTTTCCTGAACTTCATCTCCCATGATTCAATGTTGCCAATAATCAAGTCTCTTGAGCTCCTTTTGTTTGTCAGTTCCCCCTGGTGGATGGAGACAAGGTACCGTTAAAGCGGAGTTCCACCCATTTAAAAGTCAGCAGCTACAAAAAGTATCCCTCTCCTCTCTGCAGCACCGGCATTTTAAGTGTGGGCACCCGGCTGTGACAGTTTGCGGCTTCACAACCGGGTGTGAGTCGCGCTGCGCGTTATGAATGGCCGGGCAATCTTCTGGGACCTGTGACATGTCCCAGAAGATTGCAGGGAGAGAGGGGGAAGAGGAGAACTTCCGCTCTGTGCCACAGCACCATAAGCGTCAGTGGGAGCTGGGTACCTGTCAAACCTAGGTACCCATTCCCCCCCAAAAAAATGGCATGCCAAATGTGGCATTTCAGGGATATGGAGTATTTAAAGTGGAAGTTCCACTTTTGGGTGGAAGTTCCACTTTTGGGTGGAACTCTGCATTAACTAATTTAGCTGAAGTCCATTGGGAGCACAGAGAGCACTGCACCACGGTGTCCTAAATCACTCTCTGTCTCTAGCCAGGCACCTGGATACATTTATAGCAAAAATATAAAAGTAAGTAGGTAAAAAAACCCATACTGCTTTTCATATCTGTTTGCTTCCATGCAAAAAGTCCTCGTATTCTGATTTATGTACTTATGTACAGTACAAAATCAAATATGTTGAAGGAAAGAAGATGCAGCATTTTCATGGTGTTATATGAATGGAGGCATTGCTTTAGATATGCATGTTCCCTGCTGACTCCTGACAGCCAATCATGAGCTAGCCTGAGGAGCATGCACAACAAAGGTGATAACAGAGACACTTTCTGTATTGTAACTCAGTGTACACAGTATTTTATGTCTACAGATATTTTTATCAGAACAAAATAAGAAACAGTGGAGCCTTTATAATCCCAATGCAATTTTAAAAGGAATGCAGGAAAAAGGGAAAGGGTAAAACATTGTTTATTGAAAGGAAAAACTGTTCAACTAAGTGTAGCACCAGCCCCGCAGGAGCTGCTGGATAGGATGGGTTCTCTGTTTTTTGCCTCAAACTCTTTAAGAACTTCAGCCCCTCTGACACATCAGGTTGAGTGTACAAAGCATACAATATCACTGAAAATAGTGGTGTCGTGGGGATAGAGTGTATACAAATGCCATCATCCTCATAATAATAAAAAGAGATCAGCATAAAGTGCTTGGACATAAAGACCTCCTTGAACTTTATAGGCAAATAAAAAATATATCTAAAGTATTTATAGTAAAAATAGTAAAGACAGTTTTATTGAATTTTAACAATAGTACAAACCAGAGGGAAACACCGTCTGAATTAATGGATCCACAATATACAAAGCAGTAAAAACAATATATAGTGCTGTATACAGTATACAAAATGCAATAAACCCAATAACATCAAGTATACCCATACAGTACAGTGGCAGTGTATGGGTATACTTGATGTTATTGCGTTTATTCCATTTTGTATACTGTAAACAGCATTTTATATTGTTTTTACTGTTCTGCATATTGTGTATTCAGTAATTCAGAGGGTGTTTCTGTCCAGTTTTTACTATTGTTATAATTCAATAAAATTGTCTTTACTATTGTTACTATAAATACTTTAGATATATTTTTTATTTGCCTATAAAGTCCATTTGCCTATAAAGGGGCCTTTATGTCCAAGCACTTTGTGCTGATCTCTTTTTTTAACCACTTCAATACAAGACACTTAAACCCCCTTCCTGCCCAGACTAATTTTCAGCTTTCAGTGCTCTCACACACAACACTGTACCCAAACAAAATTTTTATAATTTTTTTCACACAAATAGAGCTTTCTTTGGTGATATTTAATCACCTCTGGGTTTTTTATTTTTTGCGACATAAACAAAAATTTAAAAAAAAAAACACTTTTTTTTGTTTCTGTGATAAAATTTAGCAAATAAGTCATTTTTGTTCATACATTTGGGGATTAATTCAGAGGGTGTTTCCCTCCGGTTTTTACCATTGTTATAATTGATTAAAATTATCTTTACTATTATTACTATAAATACTTTAGATATATTTTTTCTTTGCCTATAAAGTCCAAGGGGTCTTTATGTCCAAGCACTTTATGCTGATCTCTTTTTTAACCACTTCAATACAGGACACTTACACCATCTTCCTGCCCAGACCGATTTTCAGCTTTCAGTGCTCTCATACATTGAATGCCAGTTGCTCAGTCATGTAACACTGTACCCAAACAAAATGTTTATAATTTTTTCACACAAATAGAACTTTCTTCTGGTGATATATAATCACCTCTGGGTTCTTTATATTTTTTGTGACATAAATGAAAATTTTGAAAAAAAAAAACACATTTTTTTAGTTTCTATGATAACATTTAGCAAATAAGTAATTTGTGTTCATAAATTTGGGCCAAAATCTATACTGCTACATATCTTTGGTAAATATAACCCAAATGAGTGTATATTATTTGGTCTGTGTGAAAGTTATAGAGTCTACAAGCTATGGTGCCAATCATTGAAAATTGATCACATCTGATGCACCGGCGGCTTATCTCATTTCTTGAGGCCTTGAAATGTCAGGAACGTATAAATACCCCCAAATGACCCCTTGACCCCTTTTTGAAAAGTAGATATTCCAAGGTATTTAGTAAGAGCCATATTGAGCTTTTTGGCATTGCGTTTTTTTCCCCACAATTCTTGGGAAAATTAAGAAATTATTATTTTTTTACACAAAATTGTCATAACAACAAGTTATTTCTCACACACAGCATATGCATACTTCCAATTACACCCCAAAATACATTCTGCTACTCCTCCTGAGTATAGTGATTCCACATGTGTAAGACTTTTACACAGCCCGGCCACATACAGAGGTCCAACATACAGGAAGCACAGTCAGGCGTTCTAGAAACAGAAATTACACATATAATTTCCTAATGACCTATTAGACTTTTGAAGGCCCTGGAGCACCAGTACAGTGGAATTACCCACAAAATGACCCCATTTTGGAAAGCAGACACTCCAACGTATATTCTATGAGGCATTATGAGTCTTTTGTGTGGTTCATTTTTTTTCCACAAGTCTTCGGAAAATGTGGAAAGAAAATGAAAACCTATTTTCTTTACAGAAAGTTGTCAATTTATATGATATTTCTAACACATAGCATGTACATAGCAAAAATTACCCCCCCCCACAAAATACATTCTGCTACTCGTCCCGAGTATGGCAATACCATATATGTTCGACTTTTACACAGCCTGGCCACATAGAGAGGTCAATCATTGAAGTAGAACCCTCAGGCATTCTACTTATCACACTTTTGAAAGTCCTGGAGCACCAGGACAACACCCCAATGTATATTTTATGAGGCATGGGCTGCAGATAGGTACTCGGGTACTCTGATGGGCTGGAAACAGGTACTTGGGTACTCTTATGGGCTGCAGATAGGTACTCAGGTATTCTGATGGGCTGTAAACAGGTTCTCAGGTAATCTGATGGGCTGCAGATAGGTACTTGGGTACTCTGATGGGTTGGTGACAGGTACTTGTGTACTCAGATGGGCTAGTGACAGGTACTTGGGTACTCAGATGGTTTGGTGACAGGTACTCGAGTACTCAGATGGGCTTGTGACAGATACTCAGGTACTCAGGTGGGCTGCTGACAGGTACTCGGTTACTGAGATGGGCTGGTGACAGGTTCTTGGGTACTCTGATTGGCTGGTGTCAGGTGCTCAGGTATTTAGATGGGCTGGTGACAGGTACTTGTGTACTCTGATGGGTGGTGACAGGTACTCGGGTACTCAGATGGGCTGGTGACAGGTACTCGGGTACTCTAATGGGCTGGTGACAGGTACTCAGGTACTCAGATGGGCTGGTGACAGGTACTCGGATACTTTGATGGACAGGTGACAGGTACTCTGATGGGTTGTGACAGGTACTTTGATGGGCAGTGACAGGCACTTTGATGGGGTGGTGACAGGTCCTCTTTATTACTCTGGGAAATCAGTGTGCTTGGTGTGTACACTAAGTGGTAACAAAGCTGTTACCACAATTTCCTTCTCACACACGATCAGTGTATGAGGAGGAGAAACCAGTAACAGCTCGTTACCGCGGTTTGTTTACATCATGTGACCGGCTGTGATTGTACACTGCCGGTCATGTGGTAAAGAGCCAATTTCATTGGCTCTTTGCCCTGATTGGGGTTGGGCTTTATCCGAGGGACAAGCCTCAACCTCGATCTTCGCACTGCGTGCCTCTGGGGGCACGCACGAGCGGTGGGAATGCGGATCTCCATAGTGACTGGCTGTAATTGGACACAGCCAGTTACGTGGTAAAGAGCCGATCGCTGTGATGCGGGCCCCTGGGGGCCCGCAGTAGCAGCTAAATGCCGAGAACATCATATGAAGCCCACCCAGGATGGGAGATCCCATCTGCGGATGTCATTTGACTATAGCCTAGTATTGAAGGAGTTAATATCACAGACAATATATTAGATAATATATTATCCCCTCATATGGTTGGTAACGATAAGAATAGAAAAGGATTAACAATGGTAATAACAAAATGAAGCATAAAGGATTATTAGTAAAAAAGAATAGGCATACAATTATACTTGACATCCAGATCAGCATAAACAGTAGCAAGGTCACCTAAAGTGCAGCATTGAGCAGTGCTAAAGCTTTATTTACCAGACACAGGAACTATACTGCCAAAGTGCATTGATGGCAACTATGTTAGACCTAGACCAACTGGATGTACACTGTCCCTTTGGGAGGAGGGAACAAAGGGAACGTAAAGGATGGTTTTACAGGAGGGGCAGTCCGGTGTGTTGTTCTTCTGCCAGCTTTTTCTGAGGCCTTTTAAGAAGCATCGGTGCACTTAACAACAGTTTTAGTAAACCAGCATGCAGTATAAGTGCAGTAAAGATGAAGTAAAGGTGTGGTTAAGATGCAGTAAAGGTGCAGTGTAGGGTGGTGTACTTATTGTCCTGTCTCCTGTAACTTATTCCCTGCTAGAATTGTGAACAATGGGTAGTGCCCTCTCATCAGTCCCTGTGGTGCGGCTGTGAACTCTCGCTGTAGAAAGGGGGGCCCCACAGTCTCCCCACATAATGCCTCTGGAGACTCAGAAACTGGTGAGAAGATGTTCCAGTCTCCCTGCAGCAAAAGTGCAGATGCAACCCCTTCAGTCTGTGCTGTGCTGCCTCAGATGTCTATGCTGCTCTGGCCCCCTTTAGTAGTCTGGTCGGTATGTAGCAGACGTGCTCTCCTTGGTTCCCTTGGCACCAAGAGAGATAACCTAGCTGAGTAGCCTCAGAAAAGCAGCTTCCCTGCTCCTTCTTGCCCTAGTGTCTCCTGGGAAATACAGTGCAAGGGGTCCATAAACCCCACACAATGGCTTACTTCCTGGACTTCAAATCCCATGATCCTCAGTGTTCTGCATAAGAATCCACAGGCTTTTCTGACTATAGTTCTCCCTCTGCTGACTGGAGGGGACAGTGCAACACAACATTCAGCATAACAGCAGAAAGTGAAAGTAAACTGATTGTAAAAATGGAAAGGTTTCCTTCTCCATGTTTCTGTAGTCCAGCACCTGGCTACCTAAGTATGTAAAATACCTTATTTTTCAGTGCTTCCTGCATTTTTTGAAGTTGATGACAGGGTCTCTATAGCTGATGATATGGACTTATTCTTTAAAGGATAAGAGTGGGGTTCTGGAAAAAATATAGATACTCACCTCCCTGCTGCAGCATCGGTGTGAGTTCTCTGAGCCTGATAATGACTAGCCGAGGAATGAAACTGTGACCCTGGAAGTAATTAATACACTGTAAAAAATGTCTGTGAAATTTACAGTAAAATTCTGTGAAATCATGACATCAAAATGTTGTAAATTGAAAAACAATAAAATGGTGTTAAATTTACACAAATATTCTGTAAATACTAAAAATACAATTGTAAAATCTTCAATCAAGCACAAATGTTAATTTTACAGTAAAATATGTTAAAAGAACAGGAAGTGGCTCACAACAGGAAGTGACTCAGAACAGGAAGTACACTTAACCTGTAGGGCATTCAGGTGCTTTCTCCTTATCCCTCTGACTTATAGCTCTTCATCTCCTGGCCTCTGCATAACTAAGTTTTCGTTTGCTTGCTAATACTGTCCTAAATTCTATTTACTTTGATTTTCCTGCCTCTTAAATCCTTAGTCCATATTTTTGTAGTACAAATGTACTGCATCATACTGGGCATGTGCTTTTCATAAATCTATTCCATTATTATTTCTCATGTCTTTATAGTTGTATAGTGTCACAGTGACTGGGGTGAGGAGATATATTGCAGTCTTAATAGTAATAATGATGAGTGCCCAGAATTAGCCTGGTAGGGTTTATGGGTAACGGAGAGGAGCTCTTTCAGTGTGTTGCTTTGCTGTTTTGAAGTGCTTTTTGCAATCATCCAAAAAGGGTAAAACTTATAAAACAGGCTGTTTTGTTAGTTTGCAAAAATGATTACCTGTCATTTATGCAGCAAAACACTAAAGACATACTGGAGCAGGGCTGCTAACCGTTTGTAAAATTACGGACAGCCCGTCAATTTTAACAATTCACAGGCTATCCGTAAACGCCCAATATGTGGATGGCAGGTGTCTGTGAAAACCCCAAAAACAAATTTATATGCACTGTGCATGCGCAGTGCTGGAGATGGCTGATGATATTCGCCTATCTCTGACGCCCATGCACATTGCAGTGGCAAATCAGGTCTGTGCATGCGCACTGCCCATTTTTGTGATGTCATCAAGGACAGTGCTCAGGATCCATAAAACCATGCGCCCATTTCCTGCCTGCTGCCATCTCCAGCCAGACTTTGAGCAAGAAGGATCCCCCTGCTGCTCCCTTCCAGCGTGCTTGCCTGCAGAACTCTGCTTGCACAGGCCACATAATTGGTATGCTTTCTGGTACTACTCTGCCACAGGTATTTTGGCCATTTTGTGTGCACTAAGCTCAGTTTGAGAGTGCAAACAGGCTGCACCACTTGCCTGCCTAACTCTGCTGGCACAGGCCACATGATGTATGTGATATTGTGAATTAATGTGTACTACTACACTATGACACCACTGAGAATATTTTGGGCATTTTGTGTGCACACTGAGCTCAGTTTGAGAGCCCCAATTGCCATGCTTCCTGCCTCTCTAACTCTGCTGACACATGTGAGGCCACATGTATTATGGGATTGTGAATGTGTACTACTACACTACTGGCACCACTGAGATTATTTTGGGCATTTTATGTGCACTAAGTTTAGTTTGCTTGGCCAGCCAGGAAGAGGCTGAAGGTAAAGATAATAGTGGCTACTGGGCCTGGCCCAGTAGGCACTACCATGTTTGTTTTTGCCTTCATCCTCCCCCCTCCCCTTTTGTTTTTATGCTGATAGTTTGAATTTCCCAGCCTTGCCTGAACTGAGGACTCCCAGTCCCGCCAGCTCCTACCACAGTGCCACCACTGCTGCTTCCCAAGAAGTACCGCCTGTCTGTCTATTGCAACTCCTGAAAAGCATTCCCTTGGCTTCATCACGGTAAGCAAATACACGATTTTCTGTAGTGTGTCAACAAATGATCTTCTCTAGTGAATCTCATGGTATTCTTCTCTCTCTCTTTGTGTTTTAGGGCTACCCCATCTGCTTCGGTTCCACTCGCTCAGCATGCTTGCCTGTGTAACTCTGCTTGCACAAGCCACAGAAGGCATGTATGCTAGTACTACCCATCCACTAAGATTATTTTGTACATTTTGTGTGCACTAAGTTCAGTTTGCTTGGTCAGCCTCCTTTACCCTCTCCTCTCCCTTTTTGTTTTTGTACTGAATGATAGATTTTCCTGCACTCGTTGGACTGTGGACTCCCAGTCACGCCAGCTCATATGCCATGGTGCCACCACTGCTGAAGTACTTTCTGCCAGTTTCAACTCCTGAGAAGCATTCCATTGGTTTAATCAGGGTAAGCAAATACATGATTTGCTGTAATGTGTCAACAAATGATCTGCTGTAGTGAGTCTCATGATGTTCATCTCTCCCTCTTTGTGTTTTAGGGCTACCCCATCTGCTCTGGCTCCACTCACTCAGCATGCTTGCCTGTGTAACTCTCCTGTCACAGGCCACATGATGTATGCGATATTGTGAATAAATGTGTACTACTACACTATGGCCACCACTGAGATTATTTTGGACGTTTTGTGTGTGCACTAAGTTCAGTTTGAGAGTGCCAAAGGCCACACCACTTGCCTGCCTAACTCTGCTGACACAGGTGATGCCATATGTATGTGATTGTGAATGTGTACTACTACACTACTGGCACCACTGGTGAGATTATTTTGGGCATTTTATGTGCACTAAGTACAGTTTGCTTGGACAGTCAGCCTCCTTTACCCTCCCCCCTCCCTTTTTGTTTTTGTGCTGATAGGTTGGATTTCCCTGCACTCACTGGACTCCCAATAATGCCAGGTCCTATACCACGGTGCCACCACTGCCACTACCCAAGAAGTACAGCCTGCCTGCTTGTTGCAACTTCTGAGAAGCATTCCGCTGGCTTCATCACAGTAGCAAAAACATAATTTGCTGTAGTGTGTCAACAAATGATCTGCTCTATTGAGTCTCATGGTGTTCTTCTCTCTCTCTTTGTGTTTTAGGGCTACCCCTACTGCTCCGGTTCCACTTGCTTAGCATGCTTGCCTGTGTAACTCTGCTTGCACAAGCCACAGAAGGTATGTATGCTAGTACTACTCATCCACTAAGATTATTTTATGTTCACACTGTTTCTCATAAATAATATGGCTATGTATTAAAAAAACTGTGCTTGCTTCCAGCATGGGAAATGAGAAGGTGAGTAATGGCAGCAGCATTGTTTACTTTATAATTTAAAAGTTGACAATGCCACTGCCCAAAGGCAGAGACAAAATGCATGTAAGGTAATGCAAATGTAAGGTAATGCTACTGCTTCACTCTGCATCACCTTGCAGTTATTTCATCTCCGCACCTTGCAGTAAATGGGCTAATAGCCGCATGCTATTCAACAGACAAGGGTAATTGTATTTACCTTTTTAAAATGTTTTTTTCTCTACATTACAACAGCTTTAAATTCCCTGAGGAAGTCCTGAGGTTGTGACGTAACGCGTGGGAGGAGCCGGGTGACGCTGATGCCGAAGGAGAGTTTATTATGGATTTTTTTTATCTTAAAGGTGATTTTACCTCTTTTAACTGTAAGTGCAATGCTTTAAATAAACGTTTGTACTGAACTTACGACACCATGAGCGTACATTTGATGTCTGCTTGAGCATATTAACAGCGGAAAAGTCAAAGATTGGAGGTCCCTTAACCACTTCCCGCCCGGCGCATTGACAAATGACGTCTGGGCGGGTGGCTCATTATTCTGACTGGACGTTTATTGACGTCCTCAGGATAAACCGCGATCGCGCGCCCCTGGGGGCGCGCATCGTGGCGATCGGTGGTGTCGTGGGTCAGTCTGACCCACCGCATTACCGACCAAGGTAAAAGGCTTCGATCCGAAGCCTTTTACCATGTGATGAGCCGTGACCAATCACGGCTGATCACAGTGTAAATAGGAAGAGCCGTTTATCGGCTTTTCCTCTGCTCAGGTCTGCAGACCTGAGCAGCGGAGAGCCGATCGGCTGCTCTCCTGACAGGGGGGGCTGCGCTGAACGTTTATCAGCTCAGCCACCCTCAGGATCACCCCACTGGACCACCAGGGAGCCGGATCAGGACCACCAGGGATCCCCCCTCCCAGGCATCACAATGAGGCCGCCCAGGACCACCAGGGAAGGCGCACAGAGGCCGCCCAAGACCACCAGGGAGCCCCCCACTAGACCACCAGGTAAGGGCAATATTATACACTGTAGGGATGGCACTGTGCCCATGTATGATGCCTGCCAGTGCCATCCCTAACAGTGCTTGTTGCACCAGTGCCCACCACTGCCACCTATAAGTGCCCACCTGTGCCACCTATCTGTGCCCACCTGTGCCACCTATCAGTGCCCACCTGTGCCACCTAAAAGTGCCCACCTGTGCCATCTAAAAGTGCCCCCTATCAGTGCCCGTCGGTGCCCAGTACCACTTATCAGTGCCGCCTAGGAGTGTCCATCAGTGCCGCATATCAGTGCCACGTATCAGTGCCCATCAGTGTTGCTTGTCAGTGCCACCCATCAGTGCTGCATATTTGCCCCATCATCAGTGCAACCTTATCAGTGCCACCTCATCAGTGCCAATCTGTACTGCCTCATCAGTGCCCGTCAGTGTAGCCTCATCAGTGCCCATCAGTGTAGCCACATCAGTGCCCGTCAGTGAAGGAGAAAATGTACTTTATACAAACTTTTGTGACAGAAACAAAGAAAAATGTTTTTTTTTTTTTTCTAAATTTTCGGTCTTTTTTTTGTTATAGCACAAAAAATAAAAACCGCAGGGGTGATCAAATACAACCAAAAGAAAGCTCTATTTGTGGGAACAAAATAATAAAAATTTTGTTTGGGTACAACATCGCACGACCGCGCAAATCTCATTCGAATCGCAACAGCACTGAAAACTGAAAATTGGTCTGGGCAGGAAGTGTTCTAAGTGCATAGTATTGAAGTTGGACTCAGACTGGGGGTAGCAAGCTTTAAAGTAAAAGATCCTAATGTGAGGAAGAGTTGAAGCATATTCATATACCCAAAGGGACAAGCACATATAGATCTAATAATGAGCGTTATTGGTCCATGATTGGAGGTAAGCGCATTTTGGAGAAAGGTGGTGGGACCCACCGCATGTTGATGATTGACATGATCACACAGCACAAAGTGGAGGAAGATTTTTTTTTGTGGATTTTATATTGCTAATTAGGAACCCACATGTATGTCACTCATGCACCAATATAGTGTGTTTATTATACTTATTATTTATTTTGATTGAAGGGATTTGGTTTTTGTTTTATTGTGCTTATTAATATATTGTGATCACACTGCAGGGGATATATATAATTGCTATAACAGTTCTAAATTGTAATAGTGTACAGCAGTGGTGGCTGGTGGTTAATTTTTTTGGGGGGGGCAGCAAACAGCAACGGAGCACTTACCCCATTTATGGTGGGCAGCGGTTCACCCGGGTGAGAGGTGGCGGGCATCATGGGCGGCTTCCCCTTCCCCTGCTCACCTCTGCAGGCATCATGGGCAACTTCCCCTTCCCCTGTTCTCCTTGGTGGGCATTACAGCGGCTTACATCTCCTCCCTCTTCCTTGGCAGGCAATCAGAATGCTTCTCCTTTTCGGTCAATCAGGATATGGGTCTCAGACCCGCTTCCTGATTGGCCGGGAGGAGAATCAGGGTGAAAATCGCTAATATTAATTCGCTATTGTCACACAACTGGGTGGGCTCAGTTCACAGTGCTCTGCGTCCTGAGCCCACAGTTTTTTAAGCCTATTAGAGCCTCTGGCTCTAATCACATGCTTCAAAAAAACACCCCCTCATTGGACTGCACTGATAGCCCCTAGTGTACAGGTCAAAACTGTTATGAACTGTAAAGCTGTACTTTTTACAGAATTTTTCTGGCAACTACAAGTGCCATTTCTAGTTTGGAAAAACAGAAAAAAGATGTTGAATTTACAGATTTAAAATGTATTTCTTTTTGTAAATTACAACAGTTTTGAACTGTAAAATGTACAGTTTATAACTGTAAACTTGTTTACAGTTTCACTGTATTTTTTACAGAATTGTTCTGGCAACCACAGCTGCCATTTTTTTTCTGTAAAAACAACAGAATTTTTTTTACAGTGTACTTGACTCTTCCGGGGTCACAGCTGTCATTCCTCGGCTAGTACAGCTAGTGCAGCCAAAAATGTCTGCCAAACACAGATTGAATAACTGCATTAAAGGTCAGGGGAGACATTGTGGTTGTTTTAATAAAACTGGAGAGTGCAAAATATGGTGTAACTGTGCATAGAAACCAATCAGCTTCCAGGTTTTATTGTCAAAGCTTAAATGAACAAGCTGAAGTTAGAAGCTGGCTACCATGCAGAGCCGTATCAGATTCTGCACTCTCCAGTTTTAGTAAATCTACCCCATTGCCATCTGCACATGCTACCACATAGGGGGCTTGTGATAGCAATAATTAGAGTTGAGCGAACCCGAACTTTGGGGTGTCCGGGACCCGGACCCGAACCCGGACATTTCAAAAAACGTTCGGGTTCGGGGTTCTGGTAGTTGATCACACATGTTGAATAGCTGCAGGGCAGCCAATCAACAAGCGTTTCACTGGTTTACCCTTAGAAGCCATCACAGCCATGCCTACTAATGTCATGGCTGTGAATGGCCAGTGCATCATGTGACCCAGCCTCTTTATAAGCTGGAGTCACTTAGTGCTGCAGTCACATGCTCTCTGAGACTCTGACTAGTGTAGGGAGAGGATGCTGCCGGCATTGTGAGGGGCAGATTGCAGATATTTTAACATCTCATCCTGCATTACAGGACGATCTGATTCTGGACTAATTATAGATTACTACTACTGCTGCTCTGAGGGACAGATTGCAGATCTCACCCTGCATTACACAACGATCTGATTCTGGACTAGTTAGAGATTTCTCATACTGCTGCTCTGAGTGACAGATTGCAGATCTCACCCTGCATTACAGAACGATCTGACTGCACTAGGTAGAGGATACTGCTTAGAGGGACAGATTATTGTTCTAAAATCATTTCCTAGCTCTATAGGGCCAGGTTCCAGTTGTTGCTGTAAGGGACAGATTATTGTTCAAAAATCATCGCCTACTCCTATAGGGCCAAGTTCCAGCTGTTGCTGTAAGGGACAGATTATTGTTCAAAAATCATTGCCTACTCCTAAAGGGCCGGTTCCAGCACAAGTGAAACACCTTCCTCAGGTAGCCAACAGAACCTTCACTGGTATATGGAAGGCCCGAATGCCGCTCAATGATTGGTGAGGCCAGAACAAGTACAGGTGATAGTAGATTGGGTGGCTGACAATGCCTCCAGTTCCTTCACATTGTCTTACAGGCAGCTCAAAGGCGTTCCCTGGCAAGGCAATTCTTCAGACAATGTGCTGACGACAAGACACGAGTGGTTTGCAAGCTGTGCAATGATAGCCTGAGCCAGGGCATAAATGTTCTAAACCTGACCACAACCTGCATGATCAGGCATCTAAATTCAAGGCACAAGCTGCATTGGAATAATTACCTCAAAATCCAAGAAAGGTCTCGGCCTCCTCCTGCTTCCTCTTCTGCTGCTTCCTCCACCTCTACAGTAACAGTGTCACCTGCCACCCAGCAAACAGACAATTTGATAGCAACGCCACCATGTCCGCAACCGTCCCCAAACATTTCCACACCATGGTGCCATGGAAGCTTACAGCTCTCCATCTCCCAAACACTGGAGAGAAAGAGGAAGTACCCCCCTACCCACACATGATCCCTGGCCCTGAATGCCAGCATTTCAAAATTCCTGGCCTTTGAAATGCTGTCATTCCGTTTGGTGGACACGGACAGTTTCAAAAACCTGATGGCGGTGGCTGTCCCACAGTACGTGGTTCCCAGCCGCCACTACTTTTCGAGGTGAGCCATCCCTTCCCTGCACAAACAAGTCGGGGACAAAATCAAGTGTGCACTGTGCAATGCCATCTGTGGCAAGGTCCACATAACCACTGATACCTGGACCAGTAAGCACGGGCGGGGACGCTATATCTCGTTAATGCACACTGGGCAAATGTAGTGGCGGGTGGGCCTGAGCCGGCTAGCCATTTGGCGCATGTCCTTCCACCACCGAGGATTGCAGGGCATTTCTCTTTGCCTCCTGTTGCCTCCTCCTCCTACTGCGCTTCCTCCTCCTCGACCACCTCCTCATCCACTCAGCGTAACACCTTCACCACCAGCATCAGCACATCCAGGGGGAAACAACAGCAGGCTGTTTTAAAACTGATATGTTTGGGGGATAAACCCCACACCGCGCAGGAGCTGTGGACGGGCATTGAACAACAGACCAATGAGTGGTTGTTGCCACTGAGCCTCAAACCCGGTCTGGTGGTGTGCGACAATGGGCGAAATCTCGTAGCGGCTCTGGCCTAGCCCGTTTGATGCACATCCCTTGCCTGGCGCATGTGCTGAATTTGGTGGTACAGAATTTTCTAAAAAACTACCCGGATATGTCAGAGCTGCTGCAGAAAGTGAGGGCCATCTGTGCGCACTTTCGGCATTCTCACCCTGCTGCTGCTCACCTGTCTGCGATGCAGTGGAACTTCGGCCTTCCCGCTCACCGCCTCATATGCGACGGGCCCACAAGGTGGAACTCCACCTTGCACATGCTGGAGAGACTGTGCGAGCAGCAGCAGGCAATAGTGGAGTTTCAGCTGCAGCACGCACGGGTCAGTCGCTCTGCGGAACAGCAACACTTCACCACCAACGAGTGGGCCTCCATGCGAGACCTGTGTAGCGTATTGCGGTGTTTTGAGTACTCCACCAACATGGCCAGTGCCGATGAGGCTGTTCTCAGCGTTACTATACCACTTCTATGTCTCCTTGAAAAAACACTTCGGGCCATGATGGAAGAGGATGTGGCACAGGAGGATGAGGAGGAGGAGGGGTCATTTTCACGGTTATCAGGCCAGTCATTCGCAAGTGGCTCGGAGGGTGGATTCCTGCACCAGCATAGGCCAGGTCAAAAATATTCAAGCCAGGGCACAGTTCTGGAGGACGAGGAGGACAAGGAAGATGAGGAGGAATCGCAGCAGGGTGGCACCCAACGCAGCTCATGGGCATCACTGGAGCATGGCTGGGGGGATACAGAAGACACATATGATATGCCTCCCATAGAGGACAGCTTGTCTTTGCCTCTGGGCAGCCTGGCACACATGGCTGACTACATGCTGCAGTGCTTGTGCAATGACAGCCGAGTTGCCCACATTGTAACTTCTTCTGATTACTGGGTGGCCACCCTGCTGGATCCCGTTACAAGGACAACGTGCCGTCCTTAATTCCCTCACTGGAGCATGAGAGGAAGATGCGCGACTACAAGCGCACACTGGTAGAGGTGCTGCTAAGGGCATTCCCAAATGACACCGGGGGCTCAGTGGAAGCACAAGGCGAAGGCAGAGGAGGAGAAGGAAGAGGCCACCAGCGGAACAGCACCACTTCACCAGCAACAAGTGGGCCTCCATGCAAGATCTGTGTAGCGTATTGCGGTGTTTTGAGTACTCCACCAACATAGCCAGTGCCGATGACACTGTTCTCAGCGTTACTATCCCACTTCTATGTCTCCTTGAAAAAACACTTTGGGCGATGATGGAAGAGGATGTGGCACAGGAGGATGAGGAGGAGGAGGAGGAAGAGGGGTAATTTCCACAGTTATCAGGCCAGTCATTCGCAAGTGGCTCGGAGGGTGGGTTCCTGCACCAGCATAGGCCATGTCAAAAATATTCAAGCCAGGGCACAGTTCTAGAGGAGGACGAGGAAGATCATGAGGAGAAGGAACCACAGCAGGGTGGCACCCAACGCAGCTCGTGGGCATCATTGGATCGTGGCTGGGGGGATACGGAGGACACAGATGATATACCTTCCACAGAGGACAGCTTGTCTTTGCCTCTGAGCAGCCTGGCACACATGGCCGACTACATGCTGCAGTGCCTATGCAATGACAGCCGAGTTTCCCACATTGTAATGTGTGCCGATTACTGGGTGGCCACCCTGCTGGATCCCCGTTACAAGGACAACGTGCTGTCCTTAATTCCCTCACTGCAGAGTGATCAAAAGATGTGCGACCACAAGCACAAGGCGAAGGCAGAGGAGGAGGAAGAGGCCGCCAATGCAGTGGTGGCACCACCAGCACCTCAGAAGGCAGGGTTAGCATGGCCGAAATGTGGCAAAGCTTTGTCAGCAGCCCGCCACAACAAACAGCACCACCAGCCGATAGACAACGTCTTAGCAGGAGGCAGCATTTCAGCAACATGGTGGAAGAGTATGTGTGCACACGCCTACACGTACTGACTGATGGGTCTGCCCTATTCAACTTCTGGGTCTCCAAATTGGCCACATGGCCTGAGCTTGCCATTTATGCCTTGGAGGTGCTGGCCTGCCCTGCAGCCAGTGTATTGTCTGAACGTGTGTTCAGCACGGCAGGGGGCATTATCACAGACAAGCGCAGTCGCCTGTCCAAAGCCAACATGGACAAGCTAACGTTATTAAAATGAACCAGGCATGGATCCCACAAGACTTGTCTGTACCTTGTGCAGAATAGACATTTAGACTGGACTCAAACAGCCATTCGTATACTTGTTTTTTTGAATATGCCTCAATATTTTGGGGGCTACCCCAATTATAAACAAAAAAAAACAGTGTTGGCTACCTCCTCCCACTCCTCCACCACCGCCACTTCCACCTACAGTGCCTTGTGAAAGTATTCGGCCCCCTTGAACTTTGCGACCTTTTGCCACATTTCAAGCTTCAAACATAAAGATATAAAACTGTAATTTTTTTGTGAAGAATCAACAAGTGGGACACAATCATGAAGTGGAACGAAATTTATTGGATATTTCAAACTTTTTTAACAAATAAAAAACTGAAAAATTGGGCGTGCAAAATTATTCAGTCCCCTTAAGTTAATAGTTTGTAGCGCCACCTTTTGCTGCGATTACATCTGTAAGTCGCTTGGGGTATGTCTCTATCAGTTTTGCACATCGAGAGACTGAAATGTTTGCCCATTCCTCCTTGCAAAACAGCTCAAGCTCAATGAGGTTGGATGGAGAGCATTTGTGAACAGCAGTTTTCAGTTCTTTCCACAGATTCTCAATTGGATTCAGGTCTGGACTTTAACTTGGCCATTCTAACACCTGGATATGGTTTTTGTTTTTGGTTCAAACTTTTTATTGAGAGAGAACGACAACAATACATAGATAAGCATTGACTGTACATAAACGTCCCATGGCCTGAAATAATGGATAAGAACAAGGTAGCGGGAGGACAGGAGGAGGTATAGGTCCTAGGCGTAAGGTAGAGGGATGGTAACACAGGAAAGGATCCTCAAGATAGTCTGTGCTCTGGTTGCCCTGTATCGTAATGTGGGGAAAGGAGGAGAAAGTAGGTCAAATAGGCCCAATGAGTAGGGCTAGTTCCTACAGGGCGGGTCTTCCCGACCTTAAAGTGGTGAGTCGGTCCTAGGTCCGGTTGGTGATTGTCCAAGGGCTAGGGACATCCAGAGGGGATCAGTATGAAGTTGTCGCTCTAGTGAAAGGGGGGAAGGTAGAGTGAGTCTAGATAGGCTCAGGAAGACGGGCAAGAAGAGGGAAAAATAGGAAGACAGTCTCGAGTGCTGGAGGAAGAAGGGGAAAGAAGAGAGAGGGGGCCTGAGAGGGGAGGGGTGGTCTGGGGAGACCAGGTCACATGGGATCTGAGATCAGGAATGTAGATGTATTTGAACTGTATGTTCCAGCTCGCAAGGAGTTCAGGGTTTGAGAAGAGAGACGTCAAGGCCCGGGGGGGTAAAGTGGGTTAACCACGGGCCCCAGATGCGCTTGTGTCGCGGTAGTTTTTCTGAGACTATGGCTTAGATTCTGGAGTGGATCATAGCCTTCGTGACTCTGCCTTTGGTCTCAGCTATTGGTAAATTTGTGGATTTCCACGCGTGGGCGATGGTTTGTTTTGCTGCTGTGGTGACCTGCAGGAGAAGTTTAAATTGGGACCTGGAAAGTTCTGCGGGTTTCAAGTTTAGGAGTGCCGTCACGGGGTCAGGAGGGTGTGACAGCCCATTAACTTAGTGAGGATATCGAAGATCTGGGTCCAAAATGATCTTACAATTGGACAGCTCCACCAGATGTGTAGGTGAGTCCCCGGATCCGGACAACCTCGAAAACAGAGCGGAGAATATGAGGGCAAGAATTTATTTATCCGGGCGGGTACTAGGTACCATCTCATGAGAACTTTGTAAGATGTCTCTAAGAATGTTCTGAGAAGAGGATTTGGTTGAGTCCCAAATCTCAGTCCAATCTTTGGGGTCGATGGGGTGTTGGAGGTCTTTTTCCCAAGCCTTAAAGTAGGGGATCTGCGGTGGGGGTACGGGGCCAAGCAGGTGAGCATATAGTGTGGAAATCGTGCTCCTGGCATGAGGGTCAGTCTGGCAGAGGTGTTCGAATGGTGAAATAGTGGGCAAGGAGGAGTCAGTACGCACATGTGGGGTGAAGAGGTGTTTGAGTTGCAAGTACATGAAAAGTTCTTCTGTACCTTCTGCTCAAGTTCAGCAGTGCGGTGTCCTAACTCTCTGATCTCCTTGGTGAGGTGATCAGTGATTTGATCAGAGGTCTGCTTAAGGGCCTTCTGAAGCATTATTTCAAATTGCTGCAAAATATCAGGGTGCGCTGGCTGGGTCCCAGG
>BLSH010545277.1:0-10168 GCA_018402905.1 Glandirana rugosa | reverse complement strand
ACTAACAAGTGTGTGTGAGTTTATAAATTCCTGAGGGAGGGGGGGAAGCAAATCCCTCTTTGGCTGTAGCAGGCTGTGTCAGTGATGCAGGATTTTATCCCTCCGCTACACTGTTTATCATAACCCTTGAACCCTTAATAAGGACCATAAATGCCAATCCAGATATTCATGGCTTCAATGCTGACAAAAAAGAGTATAAACTCGCTGCCTACGCAGACGATCTACTGTTCTTCATCTCACAACCCCATATTTCTATACCGAACCTAAATGAAATATTTTGTTTATTCAAATATATATACAACTTTAAGATAAACAATAGCAAATCTGAAGCAATGAACTTAACACTCTCAACAGAGATAGAACTCACTATCCAAAACTGTCCATATACAGTAAATGGGAAACAAATGCCCTCAAATATTTAGGAATTAAATTGACACCTGACATTAAAAACATCTACCATTACAATTTTCTCCCAATACTAAAAAAGATTGAAAATGACCTCAAAATATGGAACACGAAACAATTCTCCTGGTTTGGCAGAGCAGCTGTCTTAAAGATGACGATTTTACCCAGACTACTATACTTGTTCCATGCCTTACCAATTGAAATTCCAAACGAATTCTTTAAAAAACTTACTAAGGCTAAGAGGAATTTCATTTGGGCACATAAAAACCCTGCGTTCAACTAAAACTACTTACACTTCCCAAAAACAAGGGAGGTTTAGGAATTCCAGACTTCAAAAAATACTACCACGCAACTCATATCACCAGACTCTTTGACTGGCATTGTCATGCCTCCAACAAAGAGTGGGTCCAACTAGAACTCAAGGAAAGAAAGACTATCACTCAATACCTACCCTGGTCCTCACCCAAACATTACCCCCAAGAAATCCAAAATCACCCCCTGATCAGCACCACCCTGAAAATTTGCCAGAAAAACTTTGAAACCCACCAACTCTCATCATCTATAAGTCCGCTCACCTCCATAGCAGGGAATCCTGAATTTCCTCCAGGTATGAACAACACAAAACTACTACTAACAAAAAAAAAACAAACCCCTACTGATACATGACTGCATAAACAAAGGCAACATACTTTCCCATCAATCTCTGACTATGATATTAGCCAACCAGTCACTAAACTACTGGACCTACACTCAAATACATGACTTTATACAGAATTACTAAGATAAAAAATCTATGACAAGACCACTAACAAACCTAGAAAAAATATGCCTTGATCAAACCCCACTCAGAGGGGCCACCTCACTGGCCTACAATTGGATCTCTCAACCAAGCTCAACATTCACAGATAAATACAAACATAAATGGGAACAAGATCTCAATATTCAAATTTCTGAAAAACAATGGGAGAAAGCTTGCGTTTTCAACCACAAATTTTCCCTAAGCACCCGTATACAAGAGACATCTTTCAAAATCCACACCCAATGGTATATCACACCTGTGAAATTGAATAATTGGATGTCAAATGTATCAGATAAATGTTGGAGATGCCAAAAAGAAGTGGGGACTTTTATTCCCATCTGGTCTTGCCATAAAATACAACCATTTTGGAAGGAAGTCATTGTTTGGATCAAACGTATAACAGATACAAAAATTGAGCTCAACGCCCCTTTTTGCCTATTACACATAAACAACCTTTCTTATAAGACATACAAACAATCATTAATCAGATACATGCTTAATGCGGCCAAAACACTTATACCCCTTGCCTGGAGATCTACTCTAACACCCTCTACTAAAAGTTGGATAATAAAAATAAATGAAATTATGGAGATGGAAGAAACAGTGGCAATAAAAAAAGAAGATGCCACACAATTCCATAAATTATGGAAACCATGGGCTTCATTTAAGGCCTCAAAAGATTACTCTGATATACTCGACTCATAACAAAATTTAAAGCAAACCCCCAATACAATATTATCGAACACAAGTACCAAGACAGAAACACTAGCTGACTAACTATACATACAACTACATTACAATACAACAAATCTGAAATATAAAACATCTATACTAAATCACATATACTATGACAAACTCTAGGATTGATGGATTTACTCTGTGTGAAAATTTACTGTAAAAATTTACTCTGCGTGAAAATCACTCTATTTTACCCATTGTCTTTATACTAACTTTTTTATGTTACAACAAACAGAAACAACCAAATGTTACTGATTCCCCTATTAATGTTTTATATATGCACTGTATACCTATACAAGCTTATGTATGCTTATTCTCAATAAAAACCTTTATTGAAAAAAAAAAAAAAAAGAACCAGGCATGGATCCCACAAGACTTGTCTGTACATTGTGCAGAATAGACATTTAGACCGGCCTCACACAGCCATTGGAATACTTGTTTTTTTTTATATGTCTCAATATTTTGGGGGCTCCCCCAATTAGAAAACAAACAAACAAATAACAGTGTTGGCTACCTCCTCCTCCACCACCACCGCCACTTCCACCTACACTGCCACGGTCACGGCCTAGTCAACCTCTAGGCTCCTACTCCACATCTACCTCCTCCTCCCATTTTTATTTTTTTTAATGTAATTTTAAGTTATTTCCCTATCCACATTTGTTTGTATGGCGCTTGTCCTACTCTTACCCCCATTTTGCTTCCTTTTGCAGCCCTCTAGCCTTTTCCAGGACTTTTTTACAGCCATTTTTGTACCCAAAAGTTTGGGTCACCATTGACTTCAATCGGGTTCGGGGTCAAGTTCGGGTCAAGTTCGGTACCGAACCCGAACTTTTCCGCGAAGTTCGGCCGAACCAGACGAACCCGAACATCCAGGTGTCCGCTCGACTCTAATCATGTTAATTTAATTAAAGCATGGAAAGACAGGGAAGCTCTCCTAGCCCTGGGTGATCAGCCACTTAAAAAAGAGGGAGGCATAAGTGAAGTTCAGATACCGGAGTTCATGACTGTGTCCCAACAGTAGGAGGTGAGGGAGTTTTTACAGTGCAATAAAAACTTCTTCTCAGACTTGCCCAGCTGCACAAATGTAATTAAACATGACATTGTCACTGACACCAAGATTCAAGCACGCCTTAAGCCCTATAGTATTCCAGAGGCACGTAGACAGGCAATAGCTGAGGAAATTCAGAGGATGTTCAACCTCGGGGTGATAGAAAAACGAATGGTGTAGTCCTATAGTCTTGGTTCCCAAACCAAATGGGTCCTTAAGATTTTGCAATGACTTCCAGAAACTGAATGAGGTGTACCCACCAGGTACATAACGACTCTGGATCTCACTAGAGGGTATTGACAGGTTCCCCTGACAGAGGAAGCAAAACAGAAAACTGCTTTTGCAACACCTGAGGGGTTATGGCAGTATGTGCGGATGCCCTTTGGTTTAAATGGAGCTCCCCCTACATTCCAGCGGATGATGGATTCGATCCTTTAGCTGCATCAGGGTTATTCTGCAGCCTATCTGGATGATGTGGTTATTTGGTGTACATATTGGGAAAGTCATCTACCCAAAGTCCAGGCTGTCATGAACTCCATCAGAAACGCTGGCTTAACCGCAAACCTAAAGAAGTGTGCCATAGGGTTAGAAGAAGCCCGGCATCTGGGATACACCATTGGGTGGGGCCTAATCAAACCCCAAGTCTATAAGGTAGAAGCCATTAAAGACTGGCCTGCCCCTGCCACCAAGAAACAAGTGATAACCATCCTAGGCATGGTTGGGTATTATCGGAGGTTCATCCCAAACTTTGCCACACTGGCAGCACCCTTAACTGACCTAACCAAGGGAAAAAGTTCCTCTGTAACAATTAAATGGAATCCTGAGGCTGAAGCAGCTTTCCAAAGCCTGAAGGAGATGCTGTGTAACAAGCCTGTGTTGGTGGCTACAGACTTTAGCAAGGAGTTTGTAGTCCAGACCGATGCCTCCAGTATAGGTTTGGGGGCTGTTTTTGTCAACTGGTAGGCGGGGAAGAACACCTGGTGGTCTATTTGAGTCGGAAGCTGACCCCGGCAGAGGTAAATTACAGTATTGTTGAGCGAGAGTGCTTGGCCATTAAGTCGGCCTAGAGGCTCTACGGTACTACTTGCTAGGGTGCCACTTCCGACTCATAACAGACAATGCTCCCTTGAAATGGATGGCCCAGGCTAAGGACCATAATGCAAGGGTTACCCATTGGTTCCTGGCCCTCCAAGATTTTTAATTTAAAGTGGAATACAGGGCTGGTTGCAACCACAAAAATGCAGATGCCCTTTCTAGAATGCTGGTGTTCGAACCCAGGGGGAAGGTATGTGACAAATAGCCCATTTCAGTTGTGGATGGAGTATATCTGCCACATAGAATCCAGAGATTCTTGAGGTAAATGGGTGGCAGGGAGAGGTTTGTACGAAGCAAGGGGTTAAATATTGGTCACACCTTGCTCCACAGCTGGGGTATAATTTTGCCTGACCTGGGGGTAATCAGTGTGGTGCTGAGAGAAAAGGAGCAGGATGTGAATGAACATGCCTGCAGGTCTGAAGCATACCTAGTGAGGTCTGTCCGTTAGCCAGGAGGCTTATTTTCAGTTAATAGACGTTTTGGTTTTGAGACTGTTTTCTACCCCTGTGAGAGAGACCTTTCTGTTTATCCTTATTTCTCAGTGAATAAACATGGGCAGGAAGCCCTTAACCTGACATACGGCTGGATTACTTGCTTGGAGAACCCCTCCACTTGAAACTGATTATATATTTTCATGTGACAACATTGAAGAAATGAAACTTTGCTACAATGTAAATTAGTGAGTGTACAGCTTATATAACAGTGTAAATTTGCTGTCCCCTCAAAATAACTCAACACACAGCCATTAATATCTAAACCGCTGGCAACAAAAGTGAGAACACTCATAAGTGAAAATGTCCAAATTGGGCACAATTAGCTATTTTCCTCTCTGTGTCATGTAACTTGTTAGTGTTACAAGGTCTCAGCTGTGAATGTGGAGTAGGTGTGTTAAATTTGGTGATACCGCTCTTATTCTCTCATACTGGTTACTGGAAGTTCAACATGGAACCTCAGGGCAAAGAACTCTCTGAGGATCTGAAAAAAAGAATCGTTGCTCTACATAAAGAAGGCCTGGTTTGCCAAGACCCTGAAACTGAGCTGCACGATGGTGGCCAAGACCATGCAGCAGTTTAACAGGACAGGTTCCACTCAGAACAGGCTTTACCAAGGTTGACCAAAGAAGTTGAGTGCACATGCTCAGCATAATATCCAGAGGTTGTCTTTGGAAAATAGACGTATGAGTGCTGTTTGCATTGCTGCAGAGGTTGAAGGGGTGGGGGAGGGGCAGTCTGTCAGTGCTCAAACTATATACTGCACACTGCATCAAATTGGTCTGCATGACTGTCATCCCAGAAGGAAGCCTCTTCTAAAGATGATGCACAAGAAAGCCTGCAAACAGTTTGCTGAAGACAAGCAGACTAAGGACATGGATTACCGGAACCATGTCCTGTGGTCTGATGAGACCATGATAAGCATATTTTCTTCAGATGGTGTCAAGCGTGTGTGGAGGCAACCAGGTGAGGAGTACAAAGACAAGTGTGTCTTGCCTAGAGTCAAGCATGATGGTCGGAGTGTCATGGTCTGGGGCTGCATGAGTGCTGCCGGCACTGGGGAGCTACAGTTCATTGAGGAAATCATGAATGCCAACATGTTCTGTGACATACTGAAGCAGAGCATGACCCCCTTCCTTTGGAGACTGGGCCTCAGGGCAGTATTCCAACATAACGACCCCAAGCACACCTCCAAGATGACCACTGCTTTGATAAAGAAGATAAGGGTGAAGGTGATGGACTAGCCAAGCATGTCTCCGACCTAAAACCTATTGAGCATCTGTGGGGTATCCTCAAATGAGAGGTGGAGGAGCGCAAGGTCTCTAGCATCCACCAGCTCCGTGATGTCGTTATTGAGGAATGGAAGAGGACTCCAGTGGCAACCTGTAAGGAAGTTGTTGTGGTCCCTGGAAAGTCTGCGTGCTGGCATTGGCGCCAAACGGGCCATTTAAGCTGACTGACTCCCTGTAGCCGGTGCTGTCCATTCTACAGTGTCTGAGTACCTGTGAGCCCCAGCTCTGTTCCTGTTATCCAGTTCCTGTGATCCTTCCTGTTTCCTGTAAAGACCTGGCTTGTCCTTACCTGCTGTTATATGCCTGCACCGACCCCCGGCTATCCTCGACCATCCGATTGTCTGACCCCTCTGTTCTTCTGCTGCCAGCCCGGTTACTAACTTTGCTTGGACTTGACCATTCTTCTGCCTGATCCCTTGTACCGCACCACCAGCCAGTTGCCAACCCAGATTGTACCACCTCTCTTCTGACCTGCACGACTGCTTGAGATCTCACTTCATCATCAGTGACCATCCAGCCCTCATGCCATCCTGCACTCCCGGACCACCTGTCTGCTCTATTAGGGGTCCCTGAATCAGGTGCGCAAGAGTGGTTGTTCCCTGCACAAGCTAGACTCCGCCACCAGGTGCATGACACAACCTGTGAAGCTCTGGTGAACTTCATGCCCAAGAGGGCTAAGGCAGTGCTGGAAAATAATGGTGGCCAAATGTTAACACTTTTGCCACAATTTGGAAATTTTCACTTAGGGGTGTACTCACTTTTGCTGCCAGCGGTTTAGACATTAATAGCTGTGTTTTGAATTATTTTGAGGGGACAGCAAATTTACACTGTTATACAGGCTGTATACTCACTACTTTACATTGTAGCAAAGTGTCATTTCTTCAGTGTTGTCACAAGAAAAGATATCATAAAATATTTACAAAAATGTGAGGGGTTGTACTCACTTTTTTGAGATACTGTATATATAAATATATATATATATATATATATATATTTTACACACTATATAGTATATAAAGTCCATTCAGGCAGTGTAAGAATATATATATATATATATATATATATATATATATATATATATATATATACAGTATATATATATATATTTTACACTGCATTCAGTGTAGACTATATATACAGTGCAGTCAGCAGTGTACAGTATATAATAGTTTAGTATGTTGTTGAAAAAAATCCCCATCATGTCCAGAAGGCCGCCAAGGAGAGGCAGACACTCCCAGGCCACCAAAAGATGGCAAGCAGTCTCTGTTGTCTACAGTGAAAAGAGGTGGTGGCGGACATAGTGCATTTTTTCTGCTGTTGGCCGTGTTATTGAGCCACAACATGCAGAAGAGTTAGAGAAGTAGATAACTAAGCCATTCTCATCCTCCTCATCCTCTGTCACCCAGGCTCATACTAGTTTGTCTTCCAATGCATCTGTCAAAGCGGCCTATTCCACCCGCTCCTTGTCCTCAGTTACTCCTTCCGTAGCCCCACCATCATGCACGGAGTCGTCACCAGAATTATTCAACCATAGTGTCGGTTACATGCTGATGAAGGATGTGCAGCAATTTGAAGGCTCCGATGCTGTTTCCCAGGTTGAGGAAGGGAGTAACATGAGACTAGAGAGAGGGGGTGCCACAGAAGGATAAGAAACTAGCAGTCATGTTCCCCCAGCTGCAGAATACTGCCAAGTTTGCTGTAGTGACGAGGAGGGAGGGAATAATGAGGACACTGGCAGTACTTGGGTGCCTGAGAGAAGACAGGAGAAAAGTGAGGAGAAGGAGGCACAACTCCAATGAGGCAGGATGTCCTCCAGGGGCCAGCTTAAGGACAGCCACCCTATTGCATCACACCACAGAACTTCACAGGTACAGGGTGCTGCTGACTCCCCGCTGACTTCCAAAACTTCTATGTCTGCAGTGGATCAAGCATGGCTAGAACAGCGGCCACTTGGGCACTACGTGCTTGACAAGACATATGATGACCTGCTATGCAGTCCCTTGGCAACAGCACCTCAAAGACGCACACCATAAAACAAGGCGACCTCTCCTTGCTCCCCATCTGTGACCTTAATGCTTACTATACCTCCACTCCTCACAAAAGCCTTCACTGAGAGGAATGAAGGTCTAGCAATGGGTGCCACAAGTACTTGCAGCCAATCTGCTAGCAGTACACCACCAGTTGATTTCAGCAGGCAAATTTCCCTACCCCGGTTGCTGAACCATAAAAAAAATACTGCCAAAGCCATCCACATGCTCAGCATTTAAATGTCAGCTTGGCCAAATTGCTAGCACTTCAACTGCTGCCTTTTCAACTGGTAAACTCTGCCTGCTTTTGTGAATTTGTGGAATGTGCTGTACCATAGTGGCAGGTTCCAAAAATGCATTTCTTTTCATGTAAGGCCATTTCAGCTCTCTACTTTCATGTGGAAGGCAATGTTTTGGCCTCTGTCGACATGGTGGTCAGCAACAAAGTTCATGTTCCAGCAGACATGGTCAGTAATGTTACCTTTCCTTCACAGCGCACTGACTAACTCTTCTGGCGGCTGGGAAAGATGCAGGACAGGGTTCGGTGTTGAAGCTAGTTCTACAACTATGCCTCCAAAAAATGGTGCTGTTTCTGCCACATCTGCTTCCTCCACCCCCTCCTCTTCTTCTTCCTCTGTGGCCTCTTCTGCAGCAGTGTCCTCTGAACCAGCAGTGCACGCAAAGTGTTTTAGGGGCTATGCAAGCAGTCAGGCTAAAAGATGCCATGCGGTTCTTGAGTTGGTCTGTCTACGGGACAGGAGTCACACAGGAGCAGAGATTCTGTCAGCTCTGTGGGGGCAGGATCAGAGGTGGTTGATGCCATGGCAGCTTGAGCCAGGAATAGTTATATGCGACAATGGCACCAACCTTCTCTCTGCCCTCCGACAAGGACAATTCACACATATTCTGTGCTTGGCACACATCCTGAATTTGGTGGTGCAGCATTTTTTGCCCAAGCTTACCAGATATCAAAGTCTGGTCCTTTCCGCTGGTGATGCAATGCCAGTGCTCGGCTGACTGACATTCAGCAGGAATTGAACCTCCCCACCAACCGCCTCATTTGTGACATGCCCACCAGGTGGAACTCAGCATCCACAGCAGAGGGCCATCAATGAGTACCTCTGTGAGTATGGCACCAAGACAGGCTCAAGGGAGCCTGTATTTTTTTGCCACGCCAGTGGCTACTGATCAAGGATTCATGCACTGTCCTGTTACCATTTGAGGATGCCACAAGGATGGTGAGCAGCAACAATGCATGCATCAGTGACATTGTCCCTGCTGGAGCACACGCTTTGTGGAATCATGGACAGGGCACTTGAGGCAGAACAGAGGGAGGAAGAGGAAGGCCCCCTTTATGCAAATAGCATTTCTGCAGGGCCACCAAACACATAGGAAGAAGAGGAGGAGGAGGAAGAAGAGGATTGTGTCAGCATGAATGTAGAGGATAACACACAGCAGTCTTCAAGGTATGGTTTTCAGTCCCCTGAAACCCAAGGAATAGTATGTGGCTGGGAGGAGGTAGTTCCTGACAATGTCATTCTCAGTGACCCAGAGGATTCATGTCTGCTCAAACGTATGCTGTATGGCCTCCTTGATTCTGCAAAGCCTGCAAAAAGACCCCGGGGTTCGTGGTATCAAGGGGAGGGATCATTACTGGCTGGCAACCCTTCTTTATCCACATAACAAAGGTAAAGTTGCAGAAATCATCCTGCCTTTGCAGAGAGAACAGAGGATGAAACATCTTCAGAATAGCTTAAAGAAAAGTTTGTGCAATGCCTTTGCAGACCCTGGGAGGTTACCATTCCCTGCTGCTTGAAGAAGTGTTTCTGAGGCTTCCTTCAGTCAGAGGAAGAGCGGTAGAGAAGGTGGTCAGCTGACCTATGCCTTTAAACAATTTTTCAGTCCTCGACGTCTGCATTATATGGTGCAAGAATATCTCGGGCAAGAGCAGACTTGGAGACCTTTCCAACTGAGCATCCAGTGAGTTACTGGGTCTTGAGGATGGACCACTGGCTGGAAATTGCTCAATATGCAATTGAGCTACTGGCCTGTCCTGCATCCGGCGTGCTTTCTGTACGGACATTCAGTGCTATAAAAATGAATCAGTCCTGGATCAGCAGCTATCAAGCCCCTGATGCTGATGCAACTGATTTAATTTGCTGGGGATCTGGGATCCCTTGAAGACTGCCTATCATATTCCTGATGATGCTAGCTTCCAACAACATTTTGGGTTTAGGGCACCACCAACACCCAAGGCCCAATTTTTCTGCACC
>BLSH010545268.1:11649-22815 GCA_018402905.1 Glandirana rugosa | reverse complement strand
ATGTAAACACCAGTCATCCATTTTAGGGAGGAATGTAAACACCAGTCATCCATTTTGGGGAAAAGAGGATGCAAGTGACTGTCTGCGTCGAGAAGAACTGAAACACCCCAAAATACAAGCAGAATGGTCCTCAATTGATCCGTCCCTTTCTTAAGTCGACCGGGGAGGGGACCCCCGGCAGGAGGAAAGGATGTAATTTTGGGGGGAGTGTCTCCTCGAGAGGTCAAAGTTACGGATCAAACGTTCCTCAACTGGACCGAAGGGATACCCTTGACGCCAGGATAACACTGGTAAAAAAGAAAAAAATAAAATAAAAGAAAAAAGAAAAAAGACGTTAGTTGCCAGGTCGGGGAAAGTACAGAGCACAAAGACCCTCGATGCCCCGACCGGCTTCTTGATAGCAGATCATCTTGATTGCAGAAAAAAGAAAAAAGAAAATAAAATAAAAAAAGAAAAAATGGTCACAATAGGACCGCAGTTCCCATAGGGAAGCCAGGTCAACTCCTTGCAAACTAGGCATTGAAACTGGAGAGCTCCTCTGTGAGGGGGGTTTTAATGTAGGAAAGGAGGACGGCCCCCAGGGGAGGGGCCAGCTGAATTCTTTCCCTGCCTAGTTAACTCCTGGTAAGACGAACATAAAACCCCACAAAGTCAAGAAGAGCTGCGTCTGTCAGTGAACGTAGGAGAAAAGGGGTTTTACCTACTGACCACAAATGTAAGGAGGGATTTTACCTACTGACCACAAATGTAAGGAGGGATTTTACCTACTGACCACAAATGTAAGGAGGGGTTTTACCTACTGACCACAAATGTAAGGAGGGGTTTTACCTACTGACCACAAATGTAAGGAGGGGTTTTACCTACTGACCACAACTGTAAGGAGGGATTTTACCCACTGACCACAAATGTAAGGAGGATTATCCTACTGACCATCACACTCTTGTACCATGAGCTGTAGATAAAGTAGCTATTAGCAGGGGTTACCAGAAACCAAAAAGTTATTTCAATGGTTCCTCTGTGTTAAAGAGGTTGATTAAGGCTGCTCTAGATACACTGTATGGCCAAGTGACTGTGGACAACTGACTAGAGTTGAGCGAACCCGGACTGTAAAGTTCGGGTCCGTACCGGACTTTGGGGTGTCCATGCCCCGAACCCGGACATTTGAAAAAAATTTGGTTCCGGTATTCGGGTATTTTGCGCGTCTTTTCTATAGCTGCAGGGCCGCCAATCAACAAGCGTTTTACTCGTTTGCCCTTAGAAGCCATCACAGCCATGCCTACTAATGGCATGGCTGTGATAGGCTAGTGCATCATGTGACCCAGCCTCTATATGAGCTGGAGTCACGTAGTGCCGAGTGTCACATTGCCTCAGGCTAGTGTAGGGAGAGGATGCTGCCGACGCTGAGGGGGACAGATTACCGATCTAATATCTCATCCTGCATTACAGACAGATTCCTGGCGGTGCTGTGAGGGGAAAGCTTAGCATTCTAAAACCATCTGATACTGGACTAGGTAGAGTTTACTGGTGCTGTGAGGGACAGATTATTGTTCTAAAATCATCTCATATTGGTGTAGGGAGAGGCTCCTGCTGCTGGTGTGAGCGGCGCATTTCTTGCACAAAAATAAAAAGTGTGTCTACGTTGCTGTTTTCCAAATAATTTTTTTTTTTAATTAAAAATAGTGCTACATAGTACATTTGCGGCCAGAATGAGGAGAGCGTCAAATAAGGGACGTGGTCGTGGTGCAGATGATGGTGCAGTTTTACACGGCTATCATTGAATCCATCCTCACCTCCTCCATCACCGTGTGGTACGCTGGAGCCACAGCCAGGGACAGACAGAGACTGCAGCTCATTGTGCGCTCTGCAGAGAAGGTGATCGGCTGCAGCCTTCCATCCATCCACGACCTGTACATCTCCAGGACTCGGGGACGAGCAGGTCGGATCACAACCGACCCTTCTCACCCTGGACATGGACTATTTCAGCCACTCCCCTCAGGCAGGAGGCTACGGTCCATGCGGACCAGAACCTCCCGCCACAAAAACAGTTTCTATCCATCTGCTGTGGGACTCATGAACACTTTACACTTTGACACTGTAAATTTTGTACTTTGCCACTTGACACTGACACTGTAAGTTTTGCATTTGCATTTGCACATGTCCCAGTCTAAATAGCCTGTACAGTTATCTTATCCAACCCTGTAAATCTTGTGATTACTTTTGTATTTATCGTGTATTTCTAATTTTTTTGTATTTTTTGTTATTCTTCTTCTGCGCCAAAACACCAAGACAAATTCCTAATCCATGAACCTTGTTTACAGATCATGGAAATAAACCTTTTCTGATTCTGGTGAAGTTCCTGTCCTGAGAGGACGTGGTCAATTTGTGCCAGCTACACGCACAAGTGAAACACCTTCTTCAGGTGCGAGTAGCCGACAGAACCTTCACCGGTATATGGTTGGCCTGAATGCCGCTCAACGAATGGTGAGGCCAGAACAAGTACAGGCGATAGTAGATTGGGTGGCTGACAATGCCTCCAGTTCCTTCACATTATCTCCCTCCCGGTCCCTTGATGAAAGCTCAGAGTTGGCACCTGAACCCCATGGCCATCATGGAAACACCAACGCAGCACGTCTCTGATGATGACTAGAGTTGAGCGAACACCTGGACATTCGGGTTCGGAGGGTCCGAACGAACTTTGGGAAAAAGTCCGGGTTCGGCACAGAACGTTGCCCGAACGTTATCCCGGACCCCATTGAAGTCAATGGGGAACCAAACTTTTAGGCATAAAAATGGCTGTAACAAAGTCCTGGCAAGTGCTAGAGGGCTGCAAAAGGAAGTAAAATGTGGGTAAGAGTAGGGCAAGTGCCCTACAAAAAAATGGGGATAGGGAAAATAAATTAAAATCAAATAAACTAGGAGATGATTTTTGAACAATAATTTGTCCCTCTAAGCAGAAGCCTCTACCTAGTGCAGTCAGATCGCTCAAAGCAGCAGTATGTGAAATCTCAAATTACTCCCACAATCTGATCGTTGTGTACGATCGTAACGATCGTTGTGTTATGCAGAGTTTGATCTGCAATCTGTCACTCAAAGCAGCAGTATGTGAAATCTCAAATTTCTGCAATCTGTCCCTCAGAGCAACAGTAGTAGTAATCTCAGGATGCAGGATCAGATGTTAAAATGTCTGCAATCTGTGCCTCACAAAAACGCCGGCAACATCCTCTCCCTACACTAACCCAAGAGCATGTGACATGCAGCACTGTGACTCCAGCCTCATATAGAGGCTGGGTCACATGATGCACTGGCCAATCACAGCCATGCCATTAGTAGGCATGGCTGTGATGGCTTCTAAGGGCAAACCAGTGAAACGCTTGTTGATTGGCTGCCCTGCAGCTATTCAACATGCGTAATCAACTACCAGAACCCAGAACCCGAACGTTTTTTGAAACGTCTGTGTTCGGGTCCGGGTCCCGGACACCTGAAAGTTAGGTATGGACCCGAACGTTACAGTCCGAGTTCGCTCAACACTAATGATGACGAAACACAGGTGCCAACTGCTGCGGCTTTCCTCAGTGTGCAGACTGACAAGGAGGGCAGTGGTGAAGGGTGGGTGGAAGATGATGTGGAGGATGATGAGGTCCTAGACCCCACATGGAATGAGGGTCATGCGAGTGACGTGTGGAGTTTGGAGGAAGAGGTGGTGGTCGCACAGAGGCACCAGCACAGCAAAAGAGGAAGCAGGTTGCAAAAGTGGAGCGAGCGTCCCCTAGACAGTAGGCCTGCTACTACCCACCGCACCCAGGGACCTAGCACACCAAAGGCAGCTCAAAGGCGTTCCCCCGCGTGGCAGTTCTTCAGACAATGTGCTGACGACAAGACACGAGTGGTTTGCACGCTGTGCAATGAGAGCCTGAGCCGGGGCACAAATGTTCTAAACCTGAGCACAACCTGCATGACCAGGCATCTAATGCAAAACACGACCTGCAGTGGAATAATTACCTCAAAATCCAAGAAAGGTCTCGGCCTCCTCCTGCTTCCTCTTCTGCTGCTGCCTCGGCCTCTTCCTCCACCTCTACAGTGACAGTGTCACCTGCCACCCAGCAAACAGAGCAAGTGACAGCAACGCCACCATGTCCGCCACCGTCCCCAAGCATTTCCACATGGTCCCATGGCAGCTTACAGCTGTCCATCTCCCAAACACTGGAGAGAAAGAGGAAGTACCCCCCTACCCACCCGCGATCCCTGGTCCTGAATGCCAGCATTTCAAAATTCCTGGCCTTTGAAATGCTGTCATTCTGTCTGGTGGACACGGATAGTTTCAAAAACCTGATGGCGGTGGCTGTCCCACAGTACGTGGTACCCAGCCGCCACTACTTTTCCAGGCGAGCCATCCCTTCCCTGCACAAACAAGTCGGGGACAAGATCAGGTGTGCACTGCGCAACGCCATCAGTGGCAAGGTCCACATAACCACTGATACATGGACCAGTAAGCACGGGCAGGGACGCTATATCTCGCTTACTGCACACTGGGCAAATGTAGTGGCGGGTGGGCCTGAGCCGGCTAGCCATTTGGCGCATGTCCTTCCACCACCGAGGATTGCAGGGCATTTCTCTTTGCCTCCTGTTGCCTCCTCCTCCTACTCCGCTTCCTCCTCCTCTACCATCTCCTCATCCGGTCAGCGTAACACCTTCGCCACCAACATCAGCACATCCAGGGGGAAACGACAGCAGGCTGTTTTAAAACTGATATGTTTGGGGGATAAACCCCACACTGCGCAGGAGCTGTGGACGGGCATTGAACAACAGACCAATGAGTGGTTGTTTGCCACTGAGCCCCAAGCCCGGCCTGGTGGTGTGCGACGATGGCCGAAATCTCGTAGCAGCTCTGGGCCGAGCCGGTTTGACGCACATCCCTTGCCTGGCGCATGTGCTGAATTTGGTGGTATAGAAATTTCTAAAAAACTACCCGGATATGTCAGAGCTGCTGCATAAAGTTCGGGCCGTCTGTGCGCACTTTCGGCGTTCTCACCCTGCTGCTGCTCGCCTGTCTGCGCTGCAGCGGAACTTGGGCCTTCCCGCTCACCGCCTCATATGCAACGTGCCCACAAGGTGGAACTCCACCTTGCACATGCTGGAGAGACTGTGTGAGCAGCAGCAGGCAATAGTGGAGTTTCAGCTGCAGCACGCACGGGTCAGTTGCTCTGCTGAACAGCAACACTTCACCACCAACCAGTGGGTCTCCATGTGAGACCGGTGTAGCGTATTGCGGTGTTTCGAGTAATCCACCAACATGGCCAGTGCCGATGATGCTGCTCTCAGCGTTACTATACCACTTCTATGTCTCCTTGAAAAAACACTTTGGGCCATGATGGAAGAGGATGTGACACAGGAGGATGAGGAGGAGGAAGAGGGGTCATTTCCACGGTTATCAGGCCAGTCATTCGCAAGTGGCTCGGAGGGTGGGTTCCTGCACCAGCATAGGCCAGGTCCAAAATATTCAAGCCAGGGCACAGTTCTGGAGGACGAGGAGGACGAGGAAGATGATGAGGAGGAGGAGGAACCGTGTTCACAGCAGGGTGGCACGCGACACAGCTCGTGGGCATCACTGGAGCGTGGCTGGGGGGATACGGAGGACACAGATGATATACCTCCCACAGAGGACAGCTTGTCTTTGCCTCTGGGCAGCCTGGCACACATGAGTGACTACATGCTGCAGTGCCTGCGCAACGTCAGCCGAGTTGCCCACATTGTAACTTCCTCTGATTACTGGGTGGCCACCCTGCTGGATCCCCATTACAAGGACAACGTGACTTCCTTAATTTCCTCACTGGAGCGTGAGAGGAAGATGCGCGACTACAAGCGCACGCTGGTAGACGCGCTGCTGAGGGCATTCCCAAATGACACCGGTGGCTCAGTGGAAGCACAAGGCGAAAGCGGAGGAGGAGGAGGAAGAGGTCGCCAACGCAGCTGTGGCACCGCCAGCACCTCAGAAGGCAGGGTTAGCATGGCCGAAATGTGGCAAAGCTTTGTCAGCAGCCCGCCACAACAAACAGCACCACCAGCCGATAGACAACGTCTTAGCAGGAGGCAGCATTTCAGCAACATGGTGGAGCAGTATGTGTGCAGACACCTACACGTACTGCCTGATGGGTCTGCCCCATTCAACTTCTGGGTTTCCAAATTGGCCACATGGCCTGAGCTTGCCCTTTATGGCTTAGAGGTGCTGGCCTGCCCTGCAGCCAGTGTATTGTATGAAGGTGTGTTCAGCACAGCAGGGGGCGTTATCACAGACAAGCGCAGCCGCCTGTCCACAGCCAACGTGGACAAGCTAACCTTTATTAAAATGAATCAGGCATGGATCCCACAAGACTTGTCTGTACCTTGTGCAGAACAAACATTTAGACCAGACTCACACAGCCATTCGTATACTTGTGTTTTTTTTTAATATGTCTCAATATTTTGGGGGCTACCCCAATTATAAAAAAAAAAAAAAAAAAAAAACAGTGTTGGCTACCTCCTCCTCCTCCACCGCCACTTCCACCTACACTGCCACGGTCACGGCCTAGTCAACCTCTAGGCTCCTACTCCACATCCACCTCCTCCTCCTCCCATTTTTATTTTTTTTATGTGATTTTAAGTTATTTCCCTATCCACATTTGTTTGCAGGACACTTGTCCTACTCCTTACCCCCATTGTACTTCCTTTTACAGCCTTCTACCCCTTTCCAGCACTTTTTTACAGCCATTTTTGTGCATAAAAGTTCGGGTCGCCATTGACTTCAATGGGGTTCGGGGTCCAGGGTCAAGTTCGGTACCGATCCCAAACTTTTCCGCAAAGTTCGGCCGAACCAGACGAACCCGAATATCCAGGTGTCCACTCAACTCTACACCTGACCATCACACCTTCATGAGTTTGTTGGAAATCCCATTCCAAAGCCATGGCTATTCATTTGGAGTTGGCACTGCTCTGTGGCTATAACAGCCTCCCCTCTTCTGGTGAGATGGTCAATGAGATTATGGGGTCCACCTTTGGGAATTTGCAGCCATTCCAATTCATCCCAAAGGTGTCCAGTAGGGTTGAGGTCAGGGCTCTGTGCAGGACACTGGAGTTCCTCCACACCAAACTGGTCACACCGTGTCTTTATGGGGCTGACCTTGTACACTGGGGTGCAGTCATACTGGGTTGGAAAATAACTTTCCCCAAAGTGTTGGAAGAGCACAATTGTCTAAAATGTCTTTGTGTGTCAGCATTAACCACTTCACTAAAAGCTCCAAATCAGTCATTTGGAGGGGAGTCCACAAACATTTGGCCATATAGTATAGCTGTGCACTTTATTTGCTGCTCCTATGCTGTACATTGATATATTGATGTCCTAGGAGTTGATGTAAGAACAGTTATGTGTTTTCTCTCTGTACAGAATGTTCCACACCCCTCAAAGACACGGACCCAGAAAAGTCTGCATATAATCCTATACAAGGTATGGAATGACATACGAATGTACAAAGATTGTGCTCTGTACTGAGCTGTATTGCTGTTCCTTTGCTGGGTGTTTTACAGCTTGGCATAGGTGTGGGCAGCCAATCACATTACAGTTTGCACCCCAAAGCTCAAGCACACACGACTTTCTCTGCAGCCTCAGTTGCACTGCACAGTGAATGAATGGGAAGTGCTCTGTGCTGAGCTGCTTGCTATTCATTCAAAAACTGAAGCATAGTAAACAATTACTTAGTAAGTAAAGCCGTTTACTATGCTTCAGATATGAATGAACACAGTGAGTGAGTGTTCATTTAGAAAAGGAAGGGGCTGGCTCTCCTCCCTGAAACATCCCACCCAGCAGTGGGGGGAGAGGAGGGAAGCCAACATCACTGCGAGGGGCGCAACAAAGGGGTAAGTCTGGGCAGTAGGGGAAAGCGGCACCTGGAGTGATTAGGGTGTGCATTAAATTTTTTTTTTTTGCATTAAAATTTTACCTCTATAAACCCCTCCAAGAGACATGTAAAGCAATAGATCTTCTGATCGCATATCTCTCTGTGAAAAAAAGCAATTGGCAAATGGGTAGTATTTGACGTTCTTGCCCATCGCATCACTTAGTACTGCAATTGTCCGGCTGGCCATTGAAAACTTCTGTAGAACAGCTCAGCCTGACCCCCAGAAAGTGAAGTCGGCATCAACAGGTTGGAATGGGGGGGCTTTTATGTGGAATAATTCAGCTACTTATTGCACAATAGGCCACTCATTGTATTTTTGCTCCAACATGCGGTGCTCAGGAAGCCATGAACATTGTGGATTGGAGGGAACATAAGGAGCAGAGCACAAAAAGATGTCAGCAACAACATCACTTTATTTGGTTAAAACAAAGCATTCACTCTCATCAAAGACCAGGATAACCAGCACCATGATTATTATTATTATTATACAGGATTTATATAGTGCCAACAGTTTACACAGCACTTTACAATGTAGAGGGGGGGGCATCACAATTACAATGCAGTTCAATACAGAAGGGACAGGAGTGCCCTGCTTGTAGAGCTTACATTCTAAAGGGAGGGGGGTGGTGGTACAAAAGGTAATAGCTGGGGGGGAAGGGTTGATGGGGGTGTCTCGGGTACAGTTCTTAGGGGAAGGTGGGGAGGCTTCCCTGAATAAATGAGTTTTCAGGGATCTCCTAAAGGTGGACAGGGTGGGGGCTGACCGGACATTCTGGGGCAGGGAGTTCCAGAGGATGGGAGAGGCTCTGGAGAAGTCCTGTAGGTAAGCATGGGAGGAGGTAACAAGGGAGCTGGAGAGCAGGAGGTCCTGGGAGGAGCGGAGGGGATGATTGGGGTGATATCTGCAGATGAGATTGGTGATGTAGCTGGGGGCAGTGTTGTGGAGGGCCTTGTATGTTGCCACCGTGGGTGGAGCACCGGTGTGAAAGGGGCTCTTAAAGTTTCTCCTTCTCTCCTCTTTTTCTGTAAATGGATGCAGTTATTTTGGTTTGTTATTTGATTATGTTATCTATATATTGTATCTCTCTGCACTGCCAGTCTAATGATCAGCTAGGCCCCTTCCAAACACGGTGAACTCCCTTGGAGTCCCCCTGCTCAGCTGGGAATCTGTCCACTGAGCAGGTAGGTGGCTGGTCAGTGTCCACTCTGCTTATGCAGACACAGCCGCTCCTCTCCAGGCGGCTGGATGTAAACGCACCACCTGTCTCTTTACCCGACTGCCACCCGATCCGCCATCCGTCTGTTTTTATTATACCGGATCGGATGTCTGCAGGTGTCAATGGACACAGCTGCTGTTCCATAGAGGAGACTGTAGGGTCCAATCCGATCCGCCTGAAAAACTGACAGGCGGACCCCATCAGTCTGCCCCTATGAAAGGGCCCCGATTCTCAACCATGGTTCCATGGAACCCTAAGGTTCCTCTTGAGATTGATGGGGGAACCTTATGCAATGAGCAATTTCTGTTCTCCAATAAGTAGCCACTGACATCAATAATCTCTGTAGCTATCTGTAAGGAGGGATTTTACCCACTGACCACAAAGGTAAGGAGGGGTTTTACCCACTGACCACAAATGTAAGGGGGGGGGGGGTGGGTTACCCACTGACCACAAATATAAGGAGGATTATCCTACTGCCCATCACACTCTTGTACCATGAGCTGTAGATAAAGTAGTTATTAGCAGGGGTTACCAGAAACTAAAAGGTTATTTCAAGGGTTCCTCTGTGTTAGAGGTTGATGAAGGCTGCTCTAGATGCACTGTATGGCCAAATGACTGTGGACACCTGACCATCACACCTTCATGAGCTTGTTGGAAATCCCATTCCAAAGCCATGGCTATTCATTTGGATTTGGCCCTGCTCTGTGGCTATAGCAGCCTTCACTCTTCTGGTGAGATGTTCAATGAGATTATGGGGTCCACCTTTGGGAATTTGCACCCATTCCAATTCATCCCAAAGGTGTCCAGTAGGGTTGAGGTCAGGGCTCTGTGCAGGACACTGGAGTTCCTCCACACCAAACTGGTCACACCGTGTCTTTATGGGGCTGACCTTGTACACTGGGGTACAGTCATACTGGGTTGGAAAAGAACTTTCCCCAAAGTGTTGGAAGAGCACAATTGTCTAAAATGTCTTTGTGTGTCAGCATTAACCACTTCACTAAAAGCACCAAATCAGTCATTTGGAGGGGAGTCCACAAACATTTGGCCATATAGTATAGCTGTGCACTTTATTTGCTGCTCCTATGCTGTACATTGATATATTGATGTCCTAAGAGTTGATGTAAGAACAGTTATGTGTTTTCTCTCTGTACAGAATGTTCCATACCCCTCAGAGACACAGAAGAGGATGCATATTGTCAGATACAAGGTATGGAATGACATACGAATGTACAAAGATTGTGCTCTGTACTGAGCTGTATTGCTGTTCCTTTGCTGGGTGTTTTACAGCTTGGCATAGGTGTGGGCAGCCAATCACATTACAGTTTGCACCCCAAAGCTCAAGCACACACGACTTTCTCTGCAGCCTCAGCTGCACTGCACAGTGAATGAATGGGAAGTGCTCTGTGCTGAGCTGCTTGCTATTCATTCAAAAACTGAAGCACAGTAAACAATTACTTAGTAAGTAAAAAGGTTTACTATGCTTCAGATATGAATGAACACAGTGAGTGAGTGTTCATTTAGAAAAGGAAGGGGCTGGCTCTCCTCCCTGAAACATCCCACCCAGCAGTGGGAGGAGAGGAGGGAAGCCAACATCACTGCGAGGCGCAACAAAGGGGTAAGCCTGGGCAGTAGGGGAAAGCGGCACACCTGGAGGGGTCCGAATGGGGAAACAACGCGGAGCGTCACTACAACCGAAGGGAGGAGAGGAGGGTGACGACCCACCCTACAAAGTCCCTCCTCTCGGTCGGGGAAGGAAAAGATTTACTTGTGAGTGAGTGACACAAGTAAGTATAGACTTCGTATCATTTGGAAAAATGAATGATTCATTAACAAATGACACGAAGTCAAAAACTTACTTATCGTTCGTCGAGTCGTGTCTCGTGAAGGGTAAGTAAGTGACACGTCACGTCGACTCCGACGTCTCTTTCAGCACACACGAACTCGAAACCCCACGTTTGACATTACACTAACCGACGGGTGTGGATACGGTTCGACATTTTGTGGGTCGTTTCCTTGTCGTT
>BLSH010545257.1:0-23466 GCA_018402905.1 Glandirana rugosa | reverse complement strand
TTCATTGTAACTGGTGTCACACGGAGTAGAAAATTTAATTTTGTGTCAGTAAAATGACGTCCTGAAACCCACGCCCAGGAACTTGTCTAAGGAGAAACACGGAAACATCGTCTTTCCAATGTGTTTGAGACCGTGTCCCTTTGGAAAACTTATAAGTGAAACTTATGGAATAGGGGTCCCCTGGAATTACTTCTCGAACTCCAGGAGTGATAAGACATCTTATAGTGGGAAATAATGAGAAAGAAAAAAAAAATGTTTCCTAAATAATATTATTACCATATTTTTGTGAGTGTAACACCTCGTCGTATTTGTCGTATTTGTCGTACCCATCAGGTATTACCGCGGTGACGTCCTCTGGACGATTCATCCTACATCTGGACACCTGTCTATACCTGGAGACGCTTCCCCCATCGCAGAGGTTGCAGTGGCGCCATTATGGACTACCCATGCTGTTTATGCTGTTTATGCTGCTCCACAATGTGAGTGTTTTTATACCATTATTATAATAAATCCTTTGTAAAAAAAAAAGAAAGAGTAATAAAGGGTGATATTCTACAGAATAGTGAGGACCTCAAGCTCTTCATTAAGGTCCCCTGGGGATAAGGTATTCAAAGTGAATATTCAAAAGGTTTCCCTGTGCCAGAGTTTGTGTAACCTTTCTGCTACAAAGGCACAAAGAGGAATCTGTTCAAGGACCCGCACCCAAAGTCCTGCAGTAAAATGACTGTGTTTTAATTTAAAAGATGAGGCACACTGTGGTCAATGTTACTTTCCTCCATCAGTGATCTATGGTTACTAAAGTGGGCCCTAACTGTAACATATGGTTCGGTCCACATTCAGGAGCCCACAAGGTCACGTGAGACAATAGACAACGTGAACTGAAGAGCATGTGTAGAAGAAATTGATAGGGTAAACTTTACCCGCACTATCTTGAAAGTTTTTTTGTCTTTGGTTCAAGAACTGGCACATCTTACATAGTATTTTTTACTTTAGTACATTCCAACAAGATTGCAGAAAGTGGCCAGAGGGTACCGTATGGTCTTTTTGGGAGCCAAAAGTTACTGGGTGCTATCTTATCTTTAATGTTAGGGGCTCTCCTATAGACAAACTGGGGTTTCTTTGAGAAGACCGTTCCTAATCTGGGATCTTGTAATAGGATACCCCAATGGCATAGGATAATCCTCTCCATCTGCTTGTATCGTAAGTGGAACTGAATGATACATTTAATGTCTGAAGCCGGGCAATCAGGTTCCAAACTCTTAGAGCAAATAGAAGACAAATCACCATAGGCCTTTTGGATCTGTTGTTGGTCAAAGCCTTTTTCTATAAACCTGCCTTTTAAAATATGCCTTTACGTAAGATAATCCTCATCACAGGTACAGTTTTTATGAAGTTTAGTAAACTATCCTCTTGGGATGTTTTTTTACCCAAGCCAGGTGGTGGCAGCTTTGGTGATGCAGATAGGAATTACCTGACGTGGGTTTAAAATGGGTCTTTGGGATAATGGAACCTTCACAGGAACTCAGTTCTATGTCCAGACATAGAGACTACATGCATGGGTAAAGGATAAGCCAAAATCACTGTTGTTACAGTTCTTCGCACAAGGGCTAATGGCGGAGGGAGGACTTTCTCAAATGATGATAATTTTGTCTATCACTCATTAAAAATATTTCAGGCAGCAGGGGGGCGTGGCCGGATGTTAGACGAGAGCTCCAGACCATCCTAGAGATAATCCTGCACCATCCGACTGTCTACAAGCCCCGTGAGCCTACCACACAGCTCACCATCTCCTGCTCCATCTCAGGCATCCTTCCCAGGGGGTATCTCCTGGTCAGCTGGTCCCTCTAGCGAGCACCACTGCCTGCGGCCTAGTCCACAGCCTGCCTCCTTCAGACAGCAACAGCCTCATCCATGGCCACAGCAGACCCCCACGCCTTCCTCATCCTGTTACCCAGGCTGGCTGCTCCTTCCCTGAAGTCCTGGAGCTGAGGAAGACCCGCTTGTGGAGCCACTGGAGTGAGAGCCGCGGCTGTTCACATTCTGCGACATGCCGTCATCTTGTCCCTAAGGCCACAATCCTCTCACCCGAGCTGCAGGGTGCGGGCGGCGGTGTCCCGCTGCTCTCCCTGGTCCCTACTGCTCCTGATTCCCTGGGGACCTGGCTTTACTGGAGGGTGCAGTGGTGCGGGCGGCATGAGCCTGCGATATTGAGGCCTGCATCTGCAACCACACTGCAGCATAAAGTACCCTGGGTGAGTGTTCCAGCAGTGACTAGTGTTCCCCTGTGAGTGACTGGCTGCCCTGGCTGATGCGTGTGCAGTGTGACCCCCCCTGTCAAGCCATCGGACTATAAGGCAGCTTGAGCTTACTACCCACTTGCTCCACACTACCTAAACTTCCTCCCTGCAGGGCAAGGGTGCTGGGCATGGGTGTGCAGCCCCTGGCTCAGTGGAGTTATTACCCTTGCCTTTAGACTAATGGGCCCTAAGAATAAGTCTAATATATTGTCCACGCCAAGCCGCCCACCTCCTGTCACAGCTACACAGCCAGATGCTACTCTTGTCGGGAGGCTGCAGGCCCTGCTGGATGAACTAGCTATGGAACCCGGGGCTTCTCAAGTGTGGCTCCCCCTGCTCCCTCCTCTCAGGATAGCACTGCAGTGATCCTTGCTGTCACTGAGCATAGCAAAACCACCATGCTAGTGAGAATTGATATCCTTACGGAAGAATGTAATCTCATAAGAAATGACCTGGATAAGAGCAGAGGTCGGCTGATCGAATCATAATCCAGAATCTCCGCCCTTGAGGACCTCACGGCTACTCACACCAATACAATAGTGGATTTGCAACACACAATACAGTTGCTTGTCACTAAATCTGATGATGCAGAAAACAGTGCGTGGCGCAACAATGTTTGTGTCACGTACCTGGAGGATGAGTCTGACTTCTGCAGGGGTAACCTCTCTTGCGGCCCTGGTTCGAGAACCCCTAATAGAGCAAACAGGGAGTTCAGGAGCGCAGAGGGGCACGAGGGTTGGACAGGCACACTTGGTGGTGCGTGTAGGTCCACTGGGACTCATGCAAGACAGAAGAGTGGTCATACAGTCTGGGTCGGCAACAGGCAGGCTAGGAAGGACAAAAGGAGCAAGCAGGCGGATGGTCGGGTACAGGCAGAGTTCGTTAACAGGCTGACAGCAGAAGTGCAGAAGGATCAGGCAATTGGATGGTCATAGGCAAGCCAAGGGTCGGTTCAGGCGGAGTTCAGACAAGGTCGGGCAAGCCGGGTCACAGGAACAGATAACAGGCACATGTTACTCAGGAAGGACGGGTACACGCTGTAGAACGAACAGCACTTGCTACAGGAAACAGGAAGTTCAAATAGAGCTGCTTCTCCATGAGCTAGAGGAAACAACAATCGGGCTATTAACCCTCAGCACAGTCTTCTAATATTACCCCCCCCAAGGGGCAGCCTCCGGATGCCCAAACAGGTTCTCCTAGTCGGGTGCCTCCTCCAGAAAGCACTGATCAGTTCATTGGCATGAAGGTTTTCTTCGGGCCCGTAGCCCTTCCATTTGACCAGGAATTGAGTGCTGCCTCCTGTTTTCCTACAATCGAGGATAGTCTCCACCTCAAATTCTTCCTCACTGTCCACCACGACCGGTTCTGGGGGCGCTGTGCTACGCTCGGGAAGATGTCCAGAACTGTTGGTTTCAGCAGATTAACGTGGAAGACTGGATGAATGTGCATGGATGCCGGGAGGTTTAGCTCGTAAGCTACTTGATTTATCCTCCTCTTGATAGGAAATGGTCTTATATATCTAGGGCAATGTTTTTTTAGAGGGGCAAGAGAGTCTTAGGTTCTTGGTGGACAACCAGACCCGTTGACCAATCTGCAACTCCACTTCCCCCCTTCTCCCTCTGTCGAAATTCCTATTACTGTTAGCCTAGGTCTGGGCGAAGGTCTCCTGCAGGAGCTTGCTGTTCCTTTCCAAAAACTGAGCCATGTCTTGCACAGCAGGTATGGGGCTCTCAGAGGCAGAAAGGCAGGGTGGTAGCCAAGATTCACCCAGAAAGGGGACTGCTTGGTAGCAGAATGGACAGAATTGTATAAGGCGAACTCGGCTACAGGCAGGAGGGAGACCCAGTCATCCTGAGCATAGGAGGAGAAGCACCGCAGGTATTGTTCCAGGGTCTGGTTGGTCCTCTCCGTCTGCCCATTGGACTGGGGGTGGTAGGCCAACGAGAAGGCCAACTCAATACCCAAGGTAGTGCACAAGGACCTCCAGAAGTGGGAGGTGAACTGTACTCCCCGGTCCGACACAATGTTTGTCGATATTCCATGTAAGCGAACCACTTCCTCAATGAACGTTTCTGCGGTTTCTGAGGCTGAAGGGGTGCCCTTCATTGGGACAAAATGGGCCATTTTTGTGAGCCGGTCCACAACCACCATAATTGCATTGCATCCTGACGATAGGGACAGTTCCACTATGAAGTCCATAGCAATCTGAGACCATGGTCATTCCGGGATAGGTAGCAGGTTAAGTAGTCCCCAGGCCTCGGATTTCTCCGTCTTGTTTGTTGCAAACCGGACAGGCAGCCAAGTAACTCAGGCAATCCTCTCTCAAGCGAGGCCACCAGAATGACCGGGAGAGTAACTCAGATATCTTATGACCACCAAAGTGCCCAGCCATCTTGGTGTCATGGCAGAGTCCGAGGGCTGCCGGCCGGAGTTCCTGGGGTACGTACAGCCTGTTTTTCCACCACCACAATCCCTCTCTTAAAGTGCATCGAGGACCCGGTGGTTCACTAAGGCCAGAGCAGGATTTCCGGATTCGGGTCAAAAGGCCCTCCTGGGTGAGCAGAAAACTATGGGCAGGAAGGATGGTATCTAGTGGAAAAAAGTCCTCTGGGACATGGAACATCCTTGACAGAGCATCCGGCTTGACGTTCTTTGCCCTGGGCCTGTATGTAATGTGAAGCTGAAACCGACTAAAGAACAGTGCCCACCTTGCCTGTCAAGGTTTCAACCTCTTAGCTGTCCGCAGATATTCAAGGTTTTTATGGTCAGTATGGAGGTACCGCCATTCCTCCAAAGCCGACTTGATGGCCAGCAATTCCCTATCACCGACATCATAGTTCCTTTCATAGATAACTTTCTGAAAAAGAAGGCAGTGGGGTGAAGTAAGGCCTTGGGGCTCTGTCTCTGTGAGAGAACAGCTCCCACTGCTGTTTCGGAGGCGTCTACCTCCAGGACATATGGTAGAGCAGGATCGGGGTGTTTGAGGATAGGATGTAAACAGTTTCTTGAACTGGGAGAAGGCGTCTTGGGCCTCAGGAGTCCAGCGGAACCGTGAGTCTTTCTTCGTGAGTTGGGTTATTGGGGCGATGACTGCAGAAAACCCCTTGATGAATTTCCGATAAAAATTCGCGAACCCCACAAATCGCTGGACTCCCTTCCTATCAACTGGGATGGGCCACTCCAGGATGGCCGAGACCTTCTGAGGGTCCATGGTAATTCCTGCCGTAGAAAGATGGAACCCCAGGAATGAGAAACTGGCACATTCGAAGGCACATTTTTCTGCCCTGGCGTAAAGGCCATGTAGCCGGAGACGGGCAAGCACACTCTTCACATGCCTACGATGTTCTTCCAGAGAGGGCGAGAATATTAGGATATCGTCCAGGTAAACCACTAGGAACTGGTCCAGAAAGTCCCGGAAGATGTCGTTCACCAGGTGCTGGAAGGTCGCTGGGGCGCTGCACAACCCGAAGGGCATGACCAGATATTCATAATGTCCGAACCGCGTCCGGAAGGCGGTCTTCCACTCTTCCCCTTCGCGGATGCGGATGACATTGTAAGCCCCGCGTAAATCCAGCTGGGTGAAGACAGTTGCGGTACCTAACCTCTGGAACAGCTCTGGAACCAGGGGTAACGGATACCGGTTTTTGATAGTGACCCGGTTGAGCTCACGATAGTCAATACAGGGCCGGAGGGAATGGTCCTTCTTCTCTACGAAGAAGATTCCGGCTCCGGATGGTGACGTAGATGGCCGAATGAAGCCCTTCTTCAAATTTTCGTCCAGATAGGTCTTTAGGGTGGCTAATTCCACTTTGGACAAGGGAAAGATTCGACCGAATGGAACCTCCGCTCCCGGTAGGAGGTCGATCGGGCAATCATAGGACCGATATGGTGGGAGGACGTCAGCCCCCTTCTTACTGAAGACATCTAGGTACTCATGGTAGGGTGCAGGGACTACTGCACGGGATTCTGGATCGACGTCTAGATCCAGGCTGAGCAAGGCTGAGGGGTTCTCCGGCCACTGAGGCAGGCAGTGCTGGGAGCAATAGGAGGAGGAGAATGCCACTTTGCCCGTTGTCCAGTCAATCTGGGGGTTGTGAGCCCGAAGCCAGGGGAGACCCAGAATAATCGGGTACAGTGGAGAGTCAATGACATCCAGTAACAGAAACTCGGCATGTCCCCCACCGGTAGTGGTGTATATTGGGATGGTCTCCTGGGTGACCATGCCTGACTTAATGTTTGACCCATCGGCTAGTCGGACGACCATGGGGTGTTTCTTAGGTGATGCGCTGCGAAGGCCAGATCCACAAAGCAGCTACTTGTGCCTGAGTCCAGGATAGCCTGCACTGAGAGGGTCCCTCCGGGGAGCTGGAAGGAGACTGGAAGCACCAGGTGGGCCTTGTCACTGGGCAGGTTCATTAGGCTCTCTGCGTGGTAGGTGATGCCTTCATCGGCCTTGATGGGGCAATTCCTTAACAGATGCCCGGAGCCCCCAAAATAGACGCACAGATTCAGGACTATGCATCTCCCGCGTTCGTCAGGAGTACGAGGCAGGTACAGAAGCCCGGTTTGCATGGGTTCCGGTGAGGAGGCAGCTGGGCTTAGGGCCGTGTGGCCGGAGAGTCCGGATGATGTCCTGGTCGGGCGGCCCGGTCCGGCGGATCTCTCGGCCGCATGTTCCCGCAAACGGCGATCAATCTGAATAGCCAGATTGACCAGGGCATCGAGGGTGTGCGGGACCCCGATGCGAGGCAGCTCATCCTTGAGCGACTCCGAGAGACCCAGCCGGAATTGATAACAGAGGGCCGCATCGTTCCAGGCAATGTCCGCACTCCACCGCCGGAACTCAGATACATATTCCTCCGCAGGGCATTGGCCCTGCTGCAGGGCATGGAGGGCTGTCTCCGCTGTGGAAATCAGATGGGGATCTTCATACTGCTGGGCCATTGCCTGGAAGAACCGGTCCACACTAGCGGTTTCCGGGGCTTTCTGCTCCAGGAGGCGGTGAGCCCAGGCTTGTGGACCTTCCCGAAGGAGCGAGACCACAAACCCCACTTTAATGACTTCCTGTGAGAACGTCCGGGGTTGGAGAGCAAAGTACAGGTCACAAGAGGTGCGGAAGGCCCGGAATTTTCTGCGGGTTCCAGAAAAACGTTCAGGCATAGGCACCTTGGGCTCACTTGGCAAAGTGACCACTGCGCGAGTGTCCAGAGAGCCCAACCCAGTGGGTGCTGAGGTAATGAGTCCCCGAACTCTCTCTTCCAGACAGGTGTAGTCATCCTGGAGGGTCTGGATGGCTCGAGTGAGTCCAGCAAGGTGCACGCACAGCTCGTCCACGGGAGAGGTCCCCTGTGCAGACTCAGGCATGGCTGTTACTGTCACGTACCTGGAGGATGAGTCTGACTTCTTCAGGGGTAACCTCTCATGCGGCCCTAGTTCGAGAACCCCTAATAGAGCAAACAGGGAGTTCAGGAGCGCAGAGGGGCACGAGGGTTGGAGAAGAACACTTGGTAGTGCATGTAGGTTCACTGGGACTCGTGCAAGACAGAAGAGTGGTCGTACAGTCTGGGTCGGCAACAGGCAGGCTAGGATGGACAAAAGGAGCAGGCAGGCGGATGGTCGGGTACAGGCAGAGTTTGTTAACAGGCTGACAGCAGAAGTGCAGAAGGATCAGGCAATCGGATGGTCGTAGGCAAGCCAAGGGTCGGTTCAGGCGGAGTTCAGACAAGGTCAGGCAAGCCGGGTCACAGGAACAGGAGACAGGAACAGATAACAGGCACAAGTTGCTCAGGAAAGATGGGTACACGCTGTATAATGAACAGCACTTGCTACAGGAAGCAGGAAGTTCAAATAGAGCTGCTTCTCCATGAGCTAGAGGAAACAACAGTCAAGTGCTATTAACCCTCAGCACAGTCTTCTAACAGTTTGTGTCCTTGGTTTCCTGGAAGGGGAGGAGGGCGACCAGCCTGTGGAGTTTGCAGAGGGGTTCTTTAAGAACTTGCTGGGCCTTGTGGATGTCTCCCCGACCTATGTCGTAGAGCACGCCCACTGTGTACCCATGGGTCAGGCTATCCCTAGTATGGCGACCTTTATAGATCCCAAGCCCACTACACTCCTCCAGAATTGTATGAGTTTGTGGATAAAATAGACTTACCCATGCTCACAGATGACCATCGAGTAGCATTAGAGGCCCCTATTTCCGTTGAAGAAATAGACACTGCCCTAAAGGCTTTTCCAAAACAAAACCCCAGGGCCAGACGGATTCCCAATTGAATGGTATTTAACACATTGTGAGGCTTTGGTTCCTAGGCTACATAAATTATACTCCACAATCTTTAAACAAAAAAGCTTACCTATGTCTATGCATGAAGCACTGATAGTACTCATACCCAAACCTGATAAAGACCCACTCTATTGTGAGTCTTATAGGCCAATCTCATTAATAAATACGGATTTGAAGGTCATCTCCAAAATCCTGGCCATCCGCATCAATAGGGTGATAACGCACCTGGTGACTGCGGATCAAACAGGATTTATTCCAGGGAGATCTACATACTCTAATATACGCAGACTTTTCACTGTTATGCAATCGCCCAATACTGCACAAGTGCCCAGGGCGGTGGTATCTATAGATGCTCATAAGGCATTTGATTCTGTAGAATGGCCCTATCTGCAATACGTCCTTGAACGTTTTGGTTTTGGTAACAACCTACATACATGGATCCGTATCTATATAATCAACCCCTGGCGCGTATTAGAATTAACGGGACTATTTCTAAATCCTTTACTATACATCGGGGAACTAGGCAGGGGTGTCCCCTTTCCCCCTTATTATTTGCATTAGCAATAGAACCGCTAGCCTGCATCATCCGGAGCTCACCTGACTATCAGGGTATCTGGATTGGAGCGATGGAGGAGCGTATCTCACTTTATGCAGATGACCTCCTGCTCTATCTTTCCAATCCGAAAAACACGATAACAATCATCCTTCGCCTCCTCACTGAGTTTGGACATTTTTCAGGCTTCAGAGTGCATTGGACTAAGTCCAATCTGTTCCTTATGGATCAAGACCTTCAAAGTGACATACCGTTAGATTGCCCTCTAAAAACGGTAACTTCATTCAAATATTTAGGTGTTGAAGTACAGCTACCTTTTGCTAATTTTATACCTAATAACCTCCTGTCATGCATGACATTGTTTAAAAGTAAGTTGAACACCTGGACAAGACTGCCCCTTACACTGATGGGCAGAGTGAACCTCTTTAAGATGGTGTTTCTACATAAAATCCTATATATTTTGGCCAATAGCCCAGTGTATATCCCAAGAAAACTTTTTCAGGACATTAACTCTCACCTGACAACTTTTCTTTGGTATCCCAAAAATCCGAGAACACTGCAACTACCTACATTACAAGGAGGCTTGGCTTTACCACACCTGAGACGATACTACTTTGCAGCACAGTTAGTTCACATGCACTGGTGGCTGTTTCCGAATCTAGACAATGCGGCTACAATGACAGAAGCAGCCATACTCTCCTCGTACGAAACTCTAGCAAATCTAATATACCGCAGGATTACTCCCGACGTAGAAGGGTGTGAAATGCTACAAACCTCTCTTAAAATTTATAATAACTGTCTAACCATGCTTGCGGAGGAACCTGCTCCTGTTTCACCAAATCTCCCCATCTGGTTCAACCCTACACTCCCTAATTTTCAAACTATTCCAGATGCCTGAATATGGGCAAAAAAGGCCTAAAATACATACATCAATTATATGATCAAGGCCAATTTAAAGATGTTTCTGTATTGAGACAGGAGCTGGGGATACTTCCGATACATACAACTAAAACATGCAGCTATGGTACAATTCGGGCTGCGAGGGGTGCAGTTCCAAAATTCTGCATTGGAGAGAGCACTCCTGCAGCCCGAACATGCAGGCTTGATCTCCTCGTACTACCAGCTGCTGGGGCAGAGGGATCATGCTCGATTACAGTCTCTATGAAACCAATGGACAAAAGATATCCCAGATCTTTCTGATGAAAATTGGGAGGAACTTATGAATGTATACTTTATCACTACAATCTCAGCTAGGGATCGTATGATACAATTACGTATCTTCCACAGAATATATTATACCCCGTGGCGACTCTTTCGCATGCACAGATGAAGTGATCCAGTTTGCCATAAGTGTAACAAAGACACGGGCACACTGCTTCACGTGCTTTGGGAATGTGAAAAGATTTGACCGTTTTGGTCGCAGGTAACACACTTTATCGCTCACAACTTTGACTTACCGAATATCTGCAGCCCAAAGTGGTGTATACTGTCAGTCTTTGAAGATATACAACTGGGCACATATCAGAAACAGTTCTTGGGTTTCCTTTTATTCTATGCAAGGAAAACGGTGGTATTGCAGTGGGTCCGTACTGCTTCCATACAGATAGGTGCCTGGAAGAACCTGATAAATCAAGTCTTACCAGTTTATAAACTTACATATGAAGCTAGAGGCTGTCCTAATAAATTTGAGAAAATCTGGGGACAATGGAGTGAAACCTCCAACACATGCGAAACCCTAAATGACTGAGGCGCTGGGCTCTGGGATCTATATGCAGGGGATGTGACGAAGTTCAAGGGGGTGCAGAATGGGTGCTAAGGGGAGGATCCCCACGAACCACTGTGCTAAGTGCCGCTCCGATGGTGTATGTCAACACGTTAAATTTTGTACTGTCTCTAAAGTTTTGGTTAATGTTAACGGTTACTTTGCTAAAAACATGCTTTTGTACATGTAATATAGTGTCAGTTGTTGACAGCAATAATTGAACAATGATTACCCTTATACTCTGTACAAGTACTGTATGATGAAACACTACTATCATATTTTATAAAACTTGTCAAAGATGTTAATGTGATGTGACGAAACTGACAATAAACTACAGTTTAAAAAAAAAAAAGTTACGTTAAAACCAAGCACACCATTGTTTTTCTTGTGAAATTCCCAATAAGTTTGATGTGTCACATGACCCTCTTCCTATTGAAAAAACAAAAGTTGGATTCAAAATGGCCACCATGGTCACCACCCATCTTGAAAAGTTTCCCCCCTCACATATACTAATGTGCCACAAACAGGAAGTTAATATCACCAACCATTCCTATTTTATTAAGGTATATCCATATAAATGGCCCACCCTGTATTTCAGACCCCTCTGACATTTTAAATGCGTTTTTGGGTTTTTTCAGTTCTTATACCACAAAGGCCCTCCCCCAGATCTCTCATCCCTATTTGGCACTCTGCACAGCCTTTCTTTGTTGTCCTTATCTGCTGAGGAAGCTGCCTCTCTAGATGCAGACATCTCAGTTACCAAAATTGAAAAGACAATTAACTGACGGGTTACCGGGAGACTGGTATAAAGTACAAGTTGACATTTAGCTTCAAGGCTTTGCGAGATGTTTTCAGAGAGCTATGAGTCCCAGTCCCTACCCTCATCGATGTAGCAGGCTCATATTATGCTAATACCCAAGCCAGGGAAAGACCTCAAGCTTATAGACCAATTTCCCTCTTGAATTATGATTTTAAAATCTTGACCAAGGTGTTAGCTATGAGATTGACAAAATTCCGGTCATCCTTAGTTAGTATTGATCAGACTGGCTTTATCCCCGGAAAATTGACAGACATTAACCTACGCAGAGTTTTGATGCACTTGCAGCTCCCCCCTGACAAACTAGCCTCTAGGGTCCTGGTTCTGTTTGACATAGAGAAAGCTTTTGATTCAGTGGACTGGGTCTACATGTCTGCTGTACTGGAGGTAATTGGCTTTGGTCAACGTTTCTGTAACTGGATCAAGATTCTTTATAGGGCTCCCCTGGCACAAATAAAATTGGGAGCCGAATTGTCTGAAGTGTTTCCCATTGGAAGTGGGGCCAGACAAGGGTCCCTGTAATCTCTGGTGCTATTTGTGCTCATGATGGAGCCAATAGCTCAAGCCATACATAATTCTGCCCTTATTAAGGGTATTCAGGTAGATGCCAATAGTGAAAAAGTGGCGTTATATGCTGACGACATGGAACTCTTTTTGAATGACCCCGGGCCTTCCATTAAGGAAGTCCTGGCCTTGCTTTCAATGTATTCTCCATTGACAGGTATGAAGGTTAATTGGGATAAATCCCTCCTCCTGCCCATAGATCGAGAGGAGGCCAAGGCTGATCCAGATCTGCCACTAAGGCAGACCTCTACTGCCAAATACTTGGGGGTGGTGCTCTCCTCCACAGCAAAATACTATATTACTCTGAATTTGCTGCCGCTCTTGAATCTTACGAAGCAACGTCTATCGGCATAGTCCCACCTCCCCCTCTCCCTCGTGGGCAGAATTAACCTGATTAAAATGAAATTGCTCCACTCTATTCTATGCATCCTTAGCCATGCTCTGGTGTGGATCCCTATGAGATACTCTAAGCAATTCGAATCTGCAATGACCTCATTTCTGTGGGTATCGCAAAGACCTAGGTTTCAACTGACAATTTTGCAAAGGCCTTGGACTGAGGGTGGACTGGCATGCCCAAATTTATTTACTTACTACCTTGCTTCCTTACTTGCTTAGGCCCACAACTGGTTGGTAGCAGACAAGACCAATGCTGCTGTTGCCCTTGAGGCAGCACAGCTCAGCTCTTATAAAGTATAAGTAACATATTATATAGAGGCCAGTCAGCCCTATACCCAACTACTCAGTCTATAAGAGCAGTTATTAAGGCATGGCAACTTTAGCACTCGGAGTCCTTACACACTTTTTCACCTCATACACCATTGTGGCATAACCCCTCCCTTAAGGAATTCTCTTTGTTCCCTGACCCTATTGTGTGGGCTTCTAAGGGAATTAAATACCTTAGTCAAATTTGCAAAGGGTGTGTGCTCTCCCAAATTCATATTTGTTCAGTAAACTCTAGCTGCGACATGCCTTCCATATGCAATTTGGTAACCAATAAACCAAAAATCCGTGCTACAGATAATCTAGCATAACCAGACTGAAACTCCTTCTCCAAGGGGCTCAGCAATCATTAAAAACTTCTGGAGGCTGCAGCTGCACACAGTTAATTAGGTAACTCTGCTAGGATAGAATGCAAATAAAGCTGTGCCACCCTGCTGACAGTGTATCTTAAAATAAAATAAATAAATCTCTATAAACACTGTTCATAACCATAGACAAATAAAGTGACAGGTGCTTATAACATGATTAAATAAACATCAAACGATATTTGTAAACATGAATAAATAAAGTGACTGTTGCTATAATGAAATTCAATAATAATCCATCAAATTAGTTAAGTAAAGTGCTTAGTAATATATAATAATGTTCAATAATAGTCCATCAGATTAGTGATGTAAAGTGCTTGATACTGTATGATGCACTGCGGTGCTCCAAAGAAAGTGCTCAAAAAACAACAATCCGTGGTGCTTGGTGCCAGACTCCCACTTGTGTCCCCACTCACCAGAAAAAGTGGACCCCTAGCTTTTCAGTCTAGGGGTCTAGACAGGCTCAGTACTGGCGATGGCGCGATCGTTGTGCTGGAGATGGCTAGTGCAAATGGACTGCTATGGCTTTTTCACTCCCCAATTGCTCAAAAAAAGAGAACAAACTCCATAGTGAAGTACTGTTAACACTGATGTTTAATTGCGCATAAATAATCTAGTTACAGGAATCTCAGGAAAACACACTTCAAAACAAGATCCGTAAAGCGTTTGATTCCGGCGTGCGTTCCACCATGGGCAGCTGTGACGCCAGTGAGTGCGGAGGACCGGAAGTGATGTCAACGCGTTTCGCTCCCACATAGAGCGTCATCACGGACAATTCCTCCAGTTCACCGCTTCCTACTTAACGTCCAGAGGGTCTCCATCTGCTACCGGCACCACCAATCGTAATTTAGCCATGTTACCATGGTGACAATATCACTTGTGCTAACAACCAGTCCTATGCACTCATACTGCCGCCAATCCAACGCCCTCCAGTGGTAGATTACATATACTGCACACCATTCAAATAGCAATGCATCAGAGCCACCAAAATCTCAAACAAATAATAAATCATAAAACATCACTTATATTAAATCTAAAAGAAAATAAAAATAAAATAAATACATTTATTAATACATGTTTGAAAAAAAAATTATATTATATACTGAAATTAGAAATATGTGTATAAAAATGTATGCAAAAAGATAAAATGTCTCTGCTAATAATCAAGCTGCAACAACTCGACCCAACTGTACCCATCGAAAATAAGCCCCGACCAAAATTAGTCATTATATATAAATTGGTCATTACCAAAAACTACCAATTGGACAAAAAATAATAAATATCCAGATCTATATTGAGTCACAGCGGATCCATAGTGCCCAATCTATGGACCCACTGGGTCTCATTTTGGGAAATGGCCCTGGTTAGGTTGATCCCTCTCCAGTGCCTCTCCGCCCTGTCAATACCACAAAAGGAAAGCTGGCTAGGATCCCTATTATGAACCAGCCTAAAGTGATTTGACAGGCTATGGTGTCTAAAGCCCTTCCTAATGTGGTTAACATGTTCTCTAAGACGTACTCTTAATTTACATGTAGTACGTCCTATATATTGGAGTCCACAAGTACACGTCAGCAAATAAGTGACGTGACTCGTATCACATGTTATAAACTTGTTGATTTTGTAAGTTCTCCCTTGGGTGGTAGATTCAAGGCACGGCGATGGGAGCGAATTTCGCACCATGTTATGCGAATATTACCATGGGATACTGGGAGGATTTAACCATCTGGCATAAGAACCCATACTCCCAGCACATCATCTACTATGGCCGATATATTGATAATATTATAATAATCTGGAACGGTACAACAGAAGATTTTTCATCATTTGTGTCCTACTGCAACAATAACCAGCTCGGCCTGCAATTCACACATGTAATAGATCCCACAAAACTTATTTTCCTAGACCTGGAATTGTCCCACGAGGGAAGAAAAATGATTTCTCAGAACCATTCAAAACCCACCAGTGGGAATTCCTATTTACATTATTCAAGTTGTCACCACCCCTCCTGGCGCAATAATATCCCAAGTGGTAAATTCCAAAGAATACGGAGAAATTGCTCTAAGGAGGAGGATTACAAGATTAATGGCCACATCCTAACAAAAAAATTTATTGAAAAAGGATTTCCCAAAACCCTCCTAGAAGAGGCCTTTCATAAACACTTAACCATTCCAGCTGCCCCCCAAGAAAGAACATAGAAATGAAGAAAATCAAATTAGATTTGTAACTGGTTTTAACACACAATTCAAAAAGATTTCTAAAGCCATCCAGAAACATTGGGGTCTTTTGAAACTAGATCCACAGTTGGAAGGACTCCTACCAGAGGTCCCATCAGTTACCTTTAGAAGAGCAAAAACCCTGAAAAACATCATTGCTCCAAGCAAAACCAAACCCCGGCTTAAAGCAGACAGTACAGACATTCAATCATATTTTGACCACCGCACGGGCATATTCCAATGCCCTAAGAGAGGATGCCTAACGTCAATTCATCTCACATGGCACCTCCATCTTTGACAGAGAAAACTACACCTTTTCTATTAAACAATTTATAACCTGTTCATGCAGCTATGTCATATATATACTCCGCTGCCCGTGTAAACTCTTATGCGTAGGCCGCACCATCCGGGCACTACGTGCAAGAATAGGCGATCACAGAAGACTAATCAAAGCTGGGAACGATCAACACATCGTCCCACGTCACTTTCTGCAACATCATAATAAGGACTACAAGTGGCTTGAAGTATTGGCTATCGAATATATCGCTGACAAATCCCTTTCAGAGAATGAGAAATCTGCAGTTCTTTGCAAAAAAGAGGTTTATTGGATTTATCGCCTTAATATTTTGGCCCCAAAAGGTTTGAATGAAGAGATGGAAACAAACTGCTTAATTTAGATTGTCCTGCTCTATAGATAATTTTTTTTTTGATCCTACTGTGGCGATCCTGGTTCTGGCACTACCTATATCTTTTTTTTGATCCTACCATGGCGATCCTTGTTCTGCCACTTCGTGTTACCCCAAATTATTTATTTATATTATTTATTTATTTATTTATTTTTTTATCCTACCATGGCGATCCTGGTTCTGGCACTTCCTATTTATTTATTTATTTATTTGTTCTTTTTGTTTTTTTTTGTTCTATTTTTATTTGTATACAATTGTGGCTCCATATGAACAATAATACAAAATGTTAACTTATATTGTTTTTAGCATATCATAAGTCAGTTTTTGAAGGATGTCCCCAGATTGAGGATAGAACTCTCTCCTTCCTCTGGTTAGGCTCATTTCCTGTCACTGGCCTTTATATTTCCTACCCTGGTCCCGCACCGTCACGTGACTTGACAAAGCAAAGGATTGCGAAACATGTTGTCAGCATGACGGAACCTCCACTGTTCCCTGGCTCCCTGCAGACCCACCATTCCAACCACAGCCTTGCCCTGCAGTTCCGAGGATCGACGTCACCTGGGACTGAACTGCGGCTTTGCCCACCTCATCTTTCCAGTGTGTCTGATGGGGCGGCTCTTGCCAGGAGAGTTGGATCCAATTGCAGCTCCACCCACCCCTACCCCTCAGTGCGAGCTCTGACTGCACGGCTCGTGTCAGGAAGTTACTCACATAGGAGCCTTTGCTTCTCTCTCCCCCCTTGCTGATCCACCACCCTGCAAGCCTCCCACCACACCGTTGTTTCCACCCTCCATCTGGGGCACCCAGGCTTTTTTGGACAACCAATAGGGCTACTGCAGCCACATTTTGGGAGCCATATTGTTAGAGAAGGAACATGTCTGCCAGTGAATTCTGGCTGCTTCCGTGGTGGTGCGCACGCCTGTGCACGTTCGCGCGTGTCCGTGCGCGTTCGCACGCGCCTGTGCGCGTCCCCGTGCCCGCGCGTGCACGCTCCGGAAATGGCGCCAAATGGTGCTATTTAAACCCAGAGATTCCAGCAACAAGTGATGCTCGTTCTACAGCGTCCGTGACCTGTGAGCCTCAGCTCCTACTACCTGTTCCTGTGTTTGTTCTGCCTCCTGTTGACCCGGCTTGTCCTGACCTGCTGTTCTGCTACCTGTACCGACCCCGGCTATCCACGACCATCCGATTGTCTGCTCCCTTGAACCTCTGCTGCCCGCCTATTAATGAACCTTGCTTGGACTTGACTACCCGTTTGCCTGATCCTTTTGTACCTTCCTGCCTGCCTGTTGCCTACCCAACCTGTACGACCACCCTTCTATCTGCATGTCTTCTGGAGCCTCACTACATCATCGGTGACCCTCCAGCCCTCGTGCCATCCCGCACTCTTGGGCCTCTGTCTACTCTACCAGGGGTCCTTGAATCGGGTGCACAAGAGCGGTTGTTCCCTGCACAAGACAGACTCCACCACCAGGTTCGTGACAGAAATGAGCAGCCATGACTGAGTCTGCGCAGGGAACACGCTCCGCTATGGAGGACTTGTGCACACACCTTGCGGGCCTCACAAACCGGTGCAAGTTCCAAGTCTTCCGGAGTGCATGCGACTTATACTTGGGACTACAACAACGTACGTTCTTGTTACAGAGTACCAAAGTAGGATTTGTGATATCCCTGCTGCAGGGTGAACCCCAGGCCTGGGCTCTCAGACTATGGGAGCAGAATGCCCCTGAAGTCGCCTCTGCTACAGCCTTCTTCCAGGCCATGGCACAGTTATACGAAAACCCCCACTTAGCTGCCACCGCAGAGGCTACTCTGCACAACCTCCAGCGGTGCCGTCGCCCAGTAGAGGACTACGCCGCTGAATTTAGGCGTTGGAGCTTGGACACCGCCTGGGGCAGCGGGGCTCTCTTGTTCCAATTCCGCATGGGGCTGTCGGAACCTCTTAAGGATGAGCTGGCACGAGTGGGGATCCCTAAGACCTTGGAGGAGCTGATCACCCTAGCCATCTCCATTGACCGGCGCCACACCGAGAGGTCTTCCGGGCAGTCACGCCCTACCTGGATGTTTCCTTGGGTCCCCAGCTACCCGACTCAGTCTCCCTTCCACCCGACATCCTCCTCCTCCTCTCCGCAGGACACCTCTGAACCCATGCAGATTGGACTGCTTCGGCCTTCGCTCAGCACCGAGGAAAGACAACGCCGGTTCCAGCTAAACCTCTGCCTCTACTGCGGAGATCCCGGCCACATGGTCAGGACATGTCCCGCAAAGCACGGTAAGTTCCTGACCACCGTCTCCAATGACCTGACTAAGTCTCCTGCTCATCTCACCATTTTCCTGTCTTTACAGCTTCTCGGAGGGATTATCACGGTGCCAGCAATCCTTGACTCCGGGGCGTGCAGTTGTTTTATCGACTTGGATTTTGCAACACAGCACCACATTCCCCTGCAACCCAAAGCACATAAGTTGGTGATCCGCTTGGCCGACGGGTCACCCATCAAATCGGGGACTGTTACTCATTAAACAGCCCCTCTTCTCTCCTGCACCCTTGATGGTCACAAGGAACGTCAGCGGCTGGATGCCATTGCATCTCCTCTCTGCCCCATCATCCTGGGATTGCCCTGGTTCCAGGCACATAACCCCAGCATTGACTGAACCACCGGAGTCGTCCACGTCCAGTCACCCTATTGCCGCCATCATTGCCTGAGTCCCAGAGATGGAACTGTTCCCTCACTCCTTAGCCTGGAGTCTGACACTGAACCTGACATTCAGACTCTCCTCCCTCAGGCTTATCATTTGTTCCTGGAGGTTTTTAGTAAGAAGGGGGCTGACAAACTCCTGCCGCATAGGCCCTACAATTGCCCCATCAAATTGCTGCCCGGGGCTGAAGTGCCTTTTGGGAGGATTTACCCTCTCTCTGAGCCTGAACTAGCGGCCCTCAAATCTTACTTGGACGAAAACATCAAGAAGGGGTTTATCAGACCATCTACGTCTCCGGCTGGAGCCGGTATCTTCTTTGTGGAGAAGAAGGATCACTCGCTCCGGCCGTGCATAGACTACAGGGAGCTTAACCGGGTAACTATTAAAAATTGGTACCCGCTACCCCTGGTTCCGGAACTTTTCCAGTGCCTGGGGTCGGCAACCATCTTCACAAAATTTGACCTACGTGGGGCGTACAACCTCATTCGTAATAGAGAAGGAGACGAGTGGAAGACCGCATTCCGCACTCGTTTTGGGCATTACGAATATTTGGTGATGCCCTTCGGCCTTTGTAATGCCCCAGCGACATTCCAGCACTTCATCAATGACGTGTTTCGAGATTTCCTGGACCTCTTCGTAATTATATATTTAGATGACATCCTGGTCTTCTCTGCTTCCTTGGAGGAACACCGCAGGCACGTCACCAAGGTTCTGGGGCGACTCCGGCAGCAAGGCTTATATGCCAAAGTGGAAAAGTGTTCTTTCGAACAGCCCAGCATGCATTTCCTGGGATTGATTATCTCCACAACAGGTATTCATATGGATCCCCAAAAGGTCTCCACTATCTTGGAATGGCCCGCACCTACAAACCGAAAAGGGGTTCAGAGATTTGTGGGCTTCGCAAATTTTTACAGGAAGTTCATAAAGGGATTCTCTGCCATTGTGGAGCCTATCACACACTTGACGAAGCAGAACACCGTTTATAAGAGAAGTCGTCCGACTTCATGGGGTGCCCAGCAATATCGGGGTCCAGTTCACGTCCAGGTTTTGGAGAGCCCTATGTTCTGGTCTAGAGATTGAGCTCGCATTTTCGTCCGCTTACCACCCGCAGACAAACGGCCTGACGGAAAGGACGAATCAGACCCTGGAACAAAACTTGCGGTGCTTTGCTTCTTTTTCACAGAACGATTGGGTTGCACTGCTGCCGGTGGCCGAATTTGCCTATAACAACACCATTCACTCGGCCACCCAGCAGTCCCCATTCTGGGCCAACTATGGATTCCATCCTACATTCCTGCCCGACCTAAGCCCAGAAAGTTCCATCCCAGCAGCACAGGATATCACCAGCTTCCTCCAATCCAACTGTAAGATTCTACAGGAGACACTATCGAGGTCCCGGGAGTCTAACAAAGAGGCCTACGATAAGAGTAGGCGAGGGGAGCTGGAGCTCCAACCTACCTGGCAACCGTATCTGGCTATCCACCAGAAACCTAAAGCTAGCTTGCCCCTTGAAGAAATTGGGTTCAAGATTTCTGGGGCCCTTCCCAGTTAAGAGGAAGATAAACCGGGTGGCATTTGAATTAGACCTCCCGCCATCCCTGCGGATCCACCCGGTTTTTCATGTATCCCTATTGAAACCCATAGTCATCGACTCCTTCTCGGGTCGGAAGGTAGGCCCACCGGACCCAATCTTGGTCAACGGAGAGGAGGAGTTTGAGGTAGAAGCCATCTTAAACTGTCGCCGGAGAGCTGGGGGGACCCAGTACTTAATCAAGTGGAAGGGATTTGGTCCGGAGGAGAACTCCTGGGAACCTGAGAAGAACATCCATGCCCCCGGACTGATCCAGGTCTTCAAAAGAAATCGCCAAGGTGGCGACACCTGGTAAGGCATGCGGAGGCTGCCCCTTGGGGGGGCAATGTTAGAGAAGGAACATGTTTGCCAGTGAATTCTGGCTGTTTCTGCAGTGGTGCTCACGCTTGTGCGCGTTCGCGCGCGCCTGTGCGCATGCACGCTCCGTAGAAAACGGTGCCAAATGGTGCTATTTAAACCCAGAGATCCCAGCAACAAGTGCTGCTAATTCTACAGCGTCCGTGACCTGTGAGCCTCAGCTCCTACTACCTGTTCCTGTGTCTGTTCTGCCTCCTGTTGACCCGGCTTGTCCTGACCTGCTGTTCTGCTACCTGCACCGACCCCGGCTATCCATGACCATCCAATTGTCTGCTCCCTTGTACCTCTGCTGCCCGTCTGTTAACGAACCTTGCTTGGACTTGACTACCCGTTTGCCTGATCCTTTTGTACCTTCCTGCCTGCCTGTTGCCGACCCAGCCTGTACGACCATCCTTCTATCTGCACGTCTTCTGGAGCCTCACTACATCATCGGTGACCCTCCAGCCCTCGTGACATCCCGCACTCTTGGGCCTCTGTCTACCCTACCAGGGGTCCTTGAATCGGGTGCGCAAGAGCGGTTGTTCCCTGCACAAGACAAACTCCACCACCAGGTTTGTGACACATATGGAACATTACTGTTTGTAAGTACTTTAATAAACACTTATTTTAATCTTTTTACAACCACGTTGCTGCATCTTACTTGCCATTTATTATCCCGTTGGGGCACATGTTATGATTATTGTTCTTAAGCGCCTTTCTACCGATTCATTTTTACCTCTAGTTCCTAGCTCTTCCCCCAGAGCGAATCTTGGCTGCTGAGACATTACCTGTCATTGACAACACACATCTGGACAACCAGCGCCAGATCTATTACTGTTTTCTAGTTGTTGCTGGGCTTGATTCAAGACTGCTGTGGTTCTCAAATGGATGTCTGTTCTTTGATATTGTTCAACCACCTTCTCTCATGAGGTTTTGTTATCACAGAGACAATACCTATATGCAATGTTCACATGGTTTTAACATATGCTGCCAAAACCTTTTTTCACCAATTTCCCCCAGAGTGTATTTGGTGTGTTGAGTCACCATTGACACCAACATTATACCTCCAAGGAACTAGCATCTGATCCAATTGTTGGGTTGACCAAAGGTTGCTGTGAATACCCAAGGGGTGATCTTTTTAAGGGACTGAAACCGACTGTCTTTCAAGAGGAATTTTAAACGCAATACCAATATTGCCTAAAGTGTCATTTTTTTAATAGATTTCTTATGCATGATTCTCATGTTAATGTTTTAGCCACATTGTCTTTCTATTATTTTATTATTATAATTTTTCTGTTGTTCTTATTGTTTTTCTGCCATTTTTAATTTTTTTTAATTTTTTATTTTTTTTTCCCCGGAAATGGAGTCCCAGAGAGCCGAGCTACTCCAATCCATCTTTTCTAAATTGCTTAAAAACCCCAATCCAACACCACCCCTCCCTTTACACAATTCAAATAACCCTCCTCACAAAGAGGAATTTGAGGTTAATATGCGCAAGGCTTTTCTTAAATTACAAAGGGCCAAAGACCATGAAAATGTACAGTGGTGGGATATGTCTTTTCTACAACAATATATAGATCTAGGTATCACACCAAGGGGACTGCGCATTAAAAAACAATGTAGCTTTCTAGATCCGGATCTTAAAAAGGATTGGGCACTTACAGTATTGCCGAATTCTGTACAGTTAAATGGATAAAATTCATCATAACGCAAAGGGAAAGAAAACTCCAGGTAGCCAAGAAACAAGTACAGGACTGCGAGAATGAAGTCCAGAAATACCAGACCTCCTGCCTATATCTCAAGTGGCAAGAGGTCATGAATAAAAATATACAAAAGAATGAAGACATTAGGGTAAATAAAAAAGCGAAGAAACTGGAACGAGACATCTTAGATTATAGAAATGGCACTATTTTTGACTGGAAGAGACCTTTACCTCCTAAAGCCATCAACACACAGATTATACCAAATCCAAAATTCTAACGCTGGCCTAAATAAGACCAATCCTATTCCCAAATCTGGCAAGATCTCAGTTTCAATCAACCAACCTACCACATCCCACAAACTTCACCCTGTACCTCGGACCTTTCCACTGTCCCCATCTGAGGTTTCCAATCATACACCCCACCCGATTCCCTACATGTTTCCAGTTCTACCATGACACCTCCCCCACTTCCCCCCCAGTACAATCACCTCGCAGTTCCCATTTCCCCCGCCACCAGACCTTCCAATATAGCCACTACCAACAGATATAGTCCCCTGGCTCGAGATTTAGAACATTTTAAAACGACAAATACAACCAATCTCCTCACCAGAGTTCCCCCTAGGCCTTTCCACCAAGCCACGAGTCCAACTGATCCTAATACTAGTAAAATCTTGGATGAGTCTTTTTTAGAGGAAATCCCAACAAGCACCGTGAAAGAAAAACCCAAAAAAAGAAAATTGTCAGATAGAGTTGAGCGAACCCGGACTGTAAAGTTCGGGTCCTTACCGAACTTTGGGGTGTCCGGGACCCGGACCCGGACTTTTCAAAAAAAGTCCGGGTCCGGGGTTCTGGTAATTTTAATGAAAAATCTTAAAAATGCTGT
>BLSH010545181.1:555928-568650 GCA_018402905.1 Glandirana rugosa | reverse complement strand
TAAGATTTTGCATTAAAATTACCAGAACCCCGGACCCAAACCCGGACTTTTTTTGAAAAGTCCGGGTCCGGGTCCCGGACACCCCAAAGTTCGGTACGGACCCGAACTTTAAAAGTCCGGGTTCGCTCAACTCTACTCACAAATAAAGCATTGTAAACCAGTGCTCGGTATGCAGGCATGTAGGCATATAACAGACGATAAGATCGCTGCAAAAAATCAGAACATTGATGGCCGCCGATCCGCTGAAGAAGTTCCGGTCCTTGGAACACAATGCGTATGGTAGGAAGTAGCGTGACGTCACCCGCGGCCACCGCTGTTCTGAATTTTTGACGATTGCACCAATTGTATTGTCTTTTATATGCCTACATGCATACATACCGAGCACTTGGTTACAGTGCTTTATTTGTGAGTGTTTTCTCATTTTATAAATAGCATTTTGAACTGGCGGAGTTTAGTAAATAAACCTCTATATATGCCCTTTTAATTTACATGCACAATGTGAAAGAAATACCTGCTACCAGTGGTGGGGAGAAACCCGAGTGTGGAGTCTGTGGAGTGAACTGACTTACACGGCATCATGATCTATGGGATGCAATCATGATTGTTATATCCATATCTCGCTTATGAAGGGTAAAAGCGATTTTGATCGTTGTATTAAGGGTCCACCTTGGGAGGTGAGCTGCTAGTACTACTAATGGTGGAGGACCTGCACAGATGCACTTTTCAAGATATTGTGTTTCTCACTATTAAGACAGTGGTGTCAATTTCCAGAATCTGGACAATTTATATGAACTTTATTTTTAATGAATTATTTATGCATTTAGCGCTGCACTTTTATTGATATATTGCTTACTGTGGGATTTGATATTTTGACCCTTGGCAGTCAGCTGCTTTTTGTCATTTTGTTTAGGTTTTATTGTGCTGATTGATCTCTATATTGTATATCACAAAATATGACTGGTTTGGTCCACATTCTTCTACTTAACCTCTTCAGCCCCTGAAGATTTACCCCCTTCATGACCAGGCCAATTCATCCCACTATGGATTAATGCATTCAGCATTACAACACTACACTTATCACTGACTTATTAAAGAAAATCCAATTAAAAAAGTGTAGTTCTTGTTTTTTTTTAAGAAAAATAACATTTCATCTACAGTGAAAGGAGTTTAAAAACATCTTCAAAGATTCCGTTCACTGTTCATAAGCAATCGTTGCTTGTTTTAAAATGATTTTCTCATAATGATTTATCAGTGGAAAGGTTTGTCTCTTTACCTGAGTAGCATATTACAAAGATAAGCCTGCAACGGTACACCTGAGTTTTTGCACATATAGGTGCATCATGTTTAGGGCAGCCTGTTTGTTTCAATGGGCAGCCCTATGCACAACAATCACGCACAAAAAAAATGCAGATACTTTGTTTTCATCTTTACTATGTGTTGTGGTGTGATTTAGCACACATGCGTCGACTGGAGCATTTGGGGTTCCAATAACAATGATTAGCACCACAACGCACCTGCCAGAACATACGTTTTCATGCTTCATGGCATTCAATATCTCACACATTTCCACATTACATCACAAGTGTGAATGAGGCCTTGTAGAGCATCTTACAAAAAATAAAGTACTATTGCAGAGGATGTCTGAATTTTTTCTTGAATCTGAATGCAGACATCTTAGAAAAACTGAAAACCAATAACAAAAAGAGAAAATAAGCATCCTGGATCACATTCAGAACACCAAGAGTACAGAGCCTCCACAATGCCATATTAGAAGGAAACAACATTTGAATTTTTAGACTTTTTTTTCAAAAAAAAAATGCAAAGCTGCGGATGGAGTCCCTGTTCACACATATGTGAGGGAGGAACCATTGCGATTCCTGTGCAGGTTCCCGCGTCACATGTCATATGCAGGCAGTTCACACTGCCCTCTGTGAGCCTCTGTGGGTGTCAATAGAAAGTTAATGACACCCCCAGATTGATTGTCAGATCGCAGTGCGAACTGTGAATTGGTACATGAATTGGACCACATGGGTGTGCACAGCCATGCAATTTGATTCCAGTGTGGACCAAAAAAAAGGGTCCTGCACCAGTTTGGTGCAAATGCGATTCGATTCCAACTATAGTTTGTATGGCTGAATTTGCACCACATAGACATCGCATGTGATCTGCACAGCAATGCAGTGCAAATCACATACAATATTTGTGTTTGCACCAGTGTGAACCCAGCCTGCAATTACAACGATTATTAACACTGAATTGGAAATTGCTTGTGAAGCAATAACTTATGTTTTATCAGTTTTCAACAAAAGTACAGTTTTTTCTCTAACAACTTTATTTTACCACTCATTCTACTCCTAAAAAGCAAAGGATGACTGCATATAAGAGAAGTAATCTCCTAAACCAGACACGATGAATAATTTGGTATCATTGCCCATCCTGCTTTAAAAGCATTGGACATCAATCAAAACCATGCTATATCTTTGACCATGATCAAAAGTTATTATGAAATGCAGAAAGGAATGACTCCTCCGGCTGCTAGAAGGAAAGCTTTCTTCTTCATCTTCAGACCTGCTTATCAGTGTGAATACAATGTGAAGAAGATGAGTGTCCACAGAGAGGTCCTATCTTTTTGAATTCCACATATGTATGGTTGTTAGTGGCACAGTGAACTTTCAAAAAGGTTAATAAAATAACATTGGCATTTTGTGAAGTTATCTTTTATGTGGAGTTTATGTGGAATTTTCTTTTGGAACTAAACGCAGTAAAAAAAAATGACAATTCTTAATGTACTACAGCAATTGTGGGATACACAGCACACTGTGTTATTTTTGACTAAAATACATTATGGATTTCATAGTACAGTGCATTACCACTTGTACCAGACTTCATTGCATTACTACCTTTGATGAAACTTAATGGATGTATAATTTACTGGAAGACTACTTTTTACAGCTTCCAATATTTTAGAGTACTTCAGAGATTGTCACTAACTCAAACTGTATTTGATCCTCAGCAATAGCCGTTTAACATAGTGAACATTATAATTCTCTAAAAGTCTCTAGACTATTAGGCAGAAAGAAATAGTTTGTCCCTAGGTTGAAACCTTTACATCACTCAGTAGGTGAAACTAAAAATTCTATTTTATACACAGATTAGCTGATTAAAACTGACATACCTTTTCATTGTTATACAATGTTTGATGATTCATCTATTGAGTGACATCAAATTTAGCATTTTTTGTTTCATTATAGTATGTACTATTTTTTTTTAATTAGTGATCAAACTCTAAAGTCAAAAGTATTTAGAAAATTATAAACAGCACAATATTATATAAAAATAGCTATTGCTTTATAGAGTCTTATTGTAATTAAAGTGGTAGAAAAACGGTTCAGAGATATTTGCATTGTCAATGGCTGATGATGTCACCCACACATGCACAGTGAGGCTCTGCATTCACAGCCACACAGTATGCTGTGGAATGCAGAGTGCCATGCCACGACCTTGGCTTCCACGCATATGATTTTAGCAAAATGGCTGACAATGAAGGCCAACTGTTGGGGACTAGAAGCAACAAATAACAGATAGTAGTTAAACAGAAATGATTGCCTCTCTTTCAAAAAGCAAATAGAGTGTTTATTCTGACCCTCTTCTGTTTCCAAGAATCTTAAAAAAGACTTTGAATTGTGAACAGCATTAACAAGTGCAATCTACCATAAGCCCAGGTTCACCTTGAATGCGGGTTAGAAATCGTGTTCAAACTGGCAATGCAGTCTGACTTCAGGGGGCGATTTGACAGACATCTGTGTGGGTTCATGCACAGATGTCTATTCAAATCACCCTAGAAGTCACTAAAAGTAGTACAGGAACTACTTTTGGGAATCAATGTGGCTCCGCAAAGTCGGCAATAGAATTTCAAATCGCATGCCAAATCGGCCCAATGTGAACATGGTCTCTAGGTCAATTGAGGGAAACCTTTAATAAGAATAAAAAAATAAACATCCTAATTTTATTTGTGTCTTGATAGCATCATGCAGTTGCTGCAGACTTGTCAGCTGAACATCCATGATGTGAATCTCCTGTTCCACCACACTCCAAAAATGCTCTATTGGATTGAGATCTGGTGTGTGTGGAAGCCATTGTAGTGCAGTGAACTCATTATCATGTTCAAGAAACCAGTGGTGAGATCATTTGAGCTTTGTGACATGATGAACTATACTGCTGGAAGTAGCCATCAGAAGATGGGTACACAGTAGTCATAAAGGGATGGACATGGTCAGCAACAATAATCAGGTAGGCCGTGGCATTTAAACAATGCTCATTTGGGGCCCAAAGTGTACCAAGAAAATATCCCCCACACCATTACACCACCAGCAGCCTGAACCATTGATACAAGTCAGGATAGATCCATGCTTTCATGTTGTTTACACCAAATTCTAACCCCACCATCTGAATGTTGCAGTTGAAATCAAGACTCATCAGACCAAGCAACATTTTTCCAATCGTCTATTGTCCAATTTTGGTGAGCCTGTGTGAATCGTAGCCTCAGTTTCCTGTTCTTAGCTGATAGGAGTGGCACCAAGTATGGTCTTCTGCTGCTGTAGCCTATATGCATCAAGGTTTGATGTGTTGTGCATTCAGAGATGGTATTCTGCATACCTTGGTTGAAACAAGTGGTTATTTGAGTTACTGCTGCCTATCTATCATTTTGAACCAGTCTGCCCATTCTCCTCTTATCTCTGACATGGGCATTTTTGTCCACACAACTGCTGCTCACTGGATATTTTCTCTTTCTTGGACCATTTCTGTAAACCCTAGCGATGGTTGCGCGTGGAAATCCCAGTAGACCAGCAGTTTTTGAAATACTCAGACCAGCCTGTCTGGCACCAACAACCATGCCATGTTCAAAGTCACTTACGGATTTCTTCTCCATTCTGATGCTCAGTTTGAACTTCAGTAAGTCATCTTGACCACATCTAGATGCCTAAGTGCATTGAGTTGCTGCCATGTGATTGGCTGATTAGCAATTTGGGGTACCAAGCAATTGAACAGGTGTACCTAATAAAGTGGTCGGTGAGTGTATGAGTGTATATATATATATATATATATATATATATATATATATATATATATATCCATAAGGGAAGGATGTGGCACAGGTATCTTTATACTTGAATAGATGGAAAAGTTGCAAATTCACAACTGTGCTCTTAAAAGGATTGGGATACCCAAAATTGTTGTTCTGTTGTTCCAGTGTATGATATATGAATTGGAAAGATTACAATAAAGTGTCAAAATGCCAGAATACATATGCCCAATATTATCAACATTGGATGGTTGCCTGCCTGATGTACTTGCACAGGCTGCATAATTTAGATTATGTGTGGCTTTCTGCTTTACTATATATATAGTAAGCCAGGAGGCTGAAGTACTCTGATTGTACAAGCTACAGTAATGGTGGAACCCCCTGTGTGTGCTACTGATGTCTTTTGTGAACTTTTCTGTCCTTTTAAATAAAAGTGGGTTACCATGCCCTTAAAAATACTGCTTTTCACCAGCGTACTCATTGAAAATGTATATAGTATATGGAACAGTACAGTATTTTAAAGAAAGCATTGCTCTAGTAGTGTTCTGTAATAATTGTAATCCTCTTGTCATAACAATACTGTTAACCTCCCTGGCGGTATTCCCGAGTGTGGCTTGGGGTGGAATTTCAGTACCATTAGCGGTAACCCCAAGCCACACTTGGGATTGCATCTTTGGATCCAAGGCAGTGTTACTCACCTTGTCTCCTGAATCCAGCAATTTCCCCCCGCCGTGTTTGCGGACTCTGTTCTCTGCCCGATGCCTCTGTGTGCCGGGCTCCGTTTCCTGCGTGCGTCGCGTCACACTGGGGCGGAGACCGGCGCCAAATTCAAAAAAGTGAAACACACAGTATACATACAGTACACTGTAATCTGTAAGATTACATTACTGTATCAAATCATTTCACATCCCCTTTGTCCCTAATGGTTTGCCCAGTGCCCTGCATGCACTTTTATATTATATATGTCATTCTTTCTGCCTGGAAATTTGAGAATGTCCATGGCAACCAAAAAGTGTCCCTTTACATCATAAGTGGTTTTTGATCAGCTAGAAAACACCGATAGTAAATAAGAATCATTTGCAGAATTGAGTGATACTGATTTTTGGGGAAATTTATCATAAGACACTGAAAGTGATGACAGCAACAATTCTGCAACTGAGCAAATTTCAGTGTTTTTGATTTGATTACATTATTGAATACATTTTATTACTATTACGTTATTTTTTTTTGATAATTATTTTTAGTTATTTATTATATTATAATTTATGATTTCATGTTTCAAACTTTATCATACCCGGGATGTCTACTAGACTCTTGTTTGGACAGACTTAAGTGAGTTATTCCTAAGAATTACAGGCCTACAATATAAAACGCCCAATTTCCATGCAAAATAATGTACCGCTTTGATCACCAAAAATCTGAAATAATCATACCGCCAGGGAGGTTAACTGAGTTTTTATGCTTTTCATCTACCCCATCTCCTGTAACAACTTCAGAGTGGAGAATAAGATTCATACAATTTCCCATCTGACAGATTAGGGAACACAAAGAAAAGTACTTCCTTAAATTATAAGCTCTGCTTATATGTTTTATCCATTATATATATTCTGTATAGCTTTGTCACATTTTTGTACAGTGGTTTAGAGAACAACACATTATTTTAGTGTCTGACCCTAGAATAGCTTATAACTAAATCTCTGTACAACAGTCAAAGTAAAGTTAACAAAAAGGATGAAAGGGTTTTTTGAAATTGGAGCAGGATATTTTAAAGGGACATAGCACCAAACACTGCCTGTAGTGCTCTATTGAGTTCCCCAGAATGGTTGTGTGGTGGATTTACTAAAGGCAAATAGGCTGTGCACTTTGCAAGTGCAGTTGCACTCATTTTCTTTAGTAAATATAAATGTGGTGAAGCCTCACTTTGTAAAGAATACCTAATTAGGTGCAAGAAAAACAAACAGCATTTTTGCTTGCACATGATTGGATAATAGAAATCAGCAGATCTTTACCACATTTACTAAGCTCCGCAGAAAATGAGTGCAACTGTACCTACAAAGTACACAGTCTATTTGCCTTTAGTAAATTCACCCCTTTGCATCTTTGTGACAATCAAACTGAAAAACCAAGTGCTCAAATCCTGCCACTACCTTGACCTATACGTCCCATTTGACATACTCAGAATGCATTATGTACTAAACGATACAGCATAGTATTAGCACAATTCTCTGATGTGTTACTAAAATTCTTGACAGGGTCTAAATTGATACATATAAGAAGTCTGAATTTACAGGATATTCTTAGCCCAATAAGAGAACATGAAACATGTAACAGACTTTCATGCACATAACAAAGTGCAGAAAGCTCACAGGCATTACACAGATTAGTGTAACTGACATTCTTATCCCAGCTAATGATAAAATCATAAATCAATTTATTTGCTTTCCTATAAAACATGAAAACAAAAGCGATAAAAATGTTTTTGGCAAGACAGTAAGGATTTCTAATCTGAAATGAGCCTGCCTCAGGTAAAGTAAGACAGTAGCAATGCACAGCAGACTGTCACAATGTAGAACTAACGGACTTTTTACACATTTAGAAGACCAGTAAATACATATTGTGAAGCAAAAAGTTTGAGGAAGGTATACACTGGGGTTGATTTACTAAAACTAGAGAGTGCAAAATTTGGTGCAGCTCTGCACAGAAACCAATCATATTCCAGTTTTTTACAGATTAATTGGATAAGCTGAATTTAGAAGCTGATTGGCAACGATGCACAGCTGTACTAGATTTTGCACAGTTTTAGTAAGTCAACCTCACTGATTTCTCCAATAATGAAGGTTTTAGTATATTATTAAGAAAAGCTGTCAAATGACTGGCATGCATTAAAAAGGGCAGATATTCAAGAGATAAATCAACATTTCTACCCCTTTACAAAGCACTGGTTCAGCCTCATTATGAATATGCAGTTCAGTTTTGGTCACCAGTCCTCAAGAAAGACATTGTTGAATTAGAAAGAGTTCAGCAAAGGGCAACAACATTAAAAAGGGTAATGAGGTCCTTAGCTATGGGAATTGATTACAGATATTACAGTTATTTACTCTGAAGAAGAGAAGCCTGAAAGGGAATATGATTACAATGTACAAATATTTTAAAGGTGGCTTCAGTAGCTGTAATAAACTTTTTACTCTAAGGTCTCTTAACTTCCTTAGCGGTATTCCCGAGCGTGACTCGGGGTTTTTTTTACATGCTAGGATCGGTATCCCCGAGTCATGCTCGGGGTAGATGTGCAGAGCCTGCAGCGGGGTTCCTTACCTTCTCCTGGCGATCCAGCGATGATCTCCCATTGCTGTGATCGCTGCTGAGATCCCCGCCGCGCCGTTCGTCGTTCTGGTGACTTCCTGGTTCCGTTCCCTGCAGCAGCAATGGTGCATGGGAGCGGAATTGGGAGGGAAATTCAAATGTTGCACAAACACAAACACATAAAAAGGAGGTGATACAATGTAATCTGAGAGGATTACACTGTATCACCTTAGTATCAGACACAGTGCCCCTTGCCATTGTCATTTGTGACAAATAAAAGCCTTTGAAAATGGCATAAAAAAAGCGCTGTCCTACAAATGCGCTTTTGGATCAGCTGAGCGACAGCGACGCGGAGGTGCTCGCAGAACAGAGCGACAGTGAGTTGTGGGGAGATTTGTCATCTGACTCTGACACCGACACTGATCCAGAAAGTGACAACGCCGATGATCCCGCACCTGACCTAAGCGATGTGCGCACTTGGTGCCCTATAGACAGTGATGTGGACCAGCCAGCGCCCCCGAGATTCCGATTCACTGGATCTCCTGGGATGAAGGTTGATGTGGAGAGTGACAACTCTCTGGCATACCTGAAATTATTTCTTACTGAGGAGGTAATTCTAAAAATCGTCACAGAAACCAACCGCTACCATGAGCAGCAATCCGCTACGCTGCGTGCCAGATTTTCCAGATCCAGAAAATGGGAACCTGTCACTAAAGAGGACATCTGGCAGTTTCTGGGACTCATCATCCTTCAGGGGGTGGTGGGGTAACCACTCCAGAAATGGAATTGGAGCACCAATAAGATACTGGCCACTCCATTTTTTGGCACCGTTTTTCACTCATCATGAAGAATTTACACTTTGCCAACAACGAAGAGTTTGATGAGGCCACGCATCCTGCGCCCAAACTAAAAAAAATCTGGGAGGTGTGCCAAATGATTGTCACCAACTTCCAGCGGACCTACGTGCCAGAAAGGTATGTCAGTGTGGACGAAAGTCTGATGGCCTACAAGGGACGCCTGAGCTGTATACAGTTTATTGCATCCAAAAGAGCATGGTTTGGCATCAAATTTTATATGCTCTGTGAATCATCCACCGGATATATCTGGAATGCGGTCATTTACACCGGTAAAGGTACCAAGTTCAATCCCAGGTACAGCCGCTATGGGATGGCCACATCCTCTGTCCTTTCACTGCTGGACCCATTGCTGAACCAGGGATATTGCGTGACAATGGACAATTTTTACACATCTCTGGAACTTTATGAGGTTTTTCTCCTAAACAAAACTGATGGGTATGGTACCGTTAGGCCAAACCGGCGTGACATGCCATCAATGTTTGGCAAGAAAAAACTAAAAAAAGGAGAGATGGTTGCCTTTCAAAAGGGTAAAATGATGGCAATGCGATGGCAAGACAAAAAGGACGTATGTCTCATGAGCACCGTGCACAGCACCTCCACTGCCATGGTCCGCACAAAACACGGAAAAGATGTGCTGAAGCCGCAAGTGGTGATCGACTATAATCACACAATGGGAGGTGTCGACCGAGCCGATCAGGCAATGACCTTTTATCCGGCGATGCGGAAACAACAGAAGAAATATTACAAAAAGATTTTCAGGCATCTCCTTGAACAATGCCTTTGGAACGCCTATATCCTTTATAAAGCAAACACGAACATACCTCTTGTTCATTCTGACTTTATCTGGAAGGTGGCTGAGCAGATTTTTGTCAACCACCCAACGCCATCAGTATTTTCTAACAGACCCAGACGACGCGCTGTTGACGTTGGCAATCCAGAACACCTGACAGGTCGTCATTTTGTAGACTTCGTACCGCCAACCGCAAGAAAGTTAGCGCCTACCAGGATTTGCGTCGTTTGCTGTTCCAAGAGAGATGGCAATGGAAAAAAAGTCAGAAAAGAAACAAGGTACTATTGTCCTGATTGCAACATCGGACTTTGTCTAGTTCCATGCTTCAAACTGTTTCACACTCAGGATGTGTATTGAATTTCTTTGTTTGACAAATTTCATTATTTTTCATTGCATTATTGAATAAAATTATATTATTGATTAGATTATAATTCATGCATTTGTGTTTCAAATTGATCACATCTGGAATGTCTACTAGAGTCTTGTTTTGGTCAGGTTTAACCACTTTAAGACCGAGCCTCTTTTTGGAGTTTGGAGGTTATCAGCTAAAAACATGTTTTTTTGCTATAAAATTACTTAGAACCCCCAAACATTATATTTTTTTTTTCTAAGACCCTAGAGAATAAAATGGCGGCCATTGCAAAACTTTATGTCACACCGTATTTGCGCAGCGGTCTTAAAAGCGCAATTTTTTTAGTTAAAAAATAAGACAACAGTAAAGTTAGGTCAATTTTTTTTCATATTGTGAAAGATAATGTTATGCCGAGTAAAATGATACCCAACATGTCATGCTTCACAATTGCGTCCGCTCGCGGAATGGCGACAAACTTTGCAACATAAAAATCTCCATTGGCGACGTTTAAAAAATTCTACAGGTTAGCATTTTTGCTCTAACGATCGCGGCAATACCTCACATGTGTGGTTTGCACACCATTTTCATATGTGGGCGGGACTTACGTATGCGTTCGCTTCTGCGCGCGAGCTCGCAAGGACGGTGCGCTTTAAATTTATTTATTTTTTTTATTATGTATTTTACTTTTTAATTTTTATTTTTACAACTTTCTTTTTTAAAAAAAAAAATTTGATCACTTTTTTTCCTATTACAAGAAATGTAAACATTCCTTGTAATAGAAAAAAGCATGCCAGGACCTCCAAAATATGAGATCCGGGGTCAAAAAGACCTCGGATCTCATTTTTAGACTAAAATGCATTAAAAAAAAAAAAAATTTTGAAAAAAATGGCAGGGGGAAAAAAAAATGTCCCCTTTAAGAGCATTGGGCGGAAGCTACTTGTGACGTAGCTTCCGCCCAGCCATGTAATGGAGCCGGGTGAGCGGCTTCAGCCGCTCACTCGGCACACGGACACTGGGGGGGAAGGACCCGATCATCTCCGCCGCTGCCGGCGGGTCCGGTAAGCGGCGGAGATGACCGGAAAGCGGCGGGAGGGGGGGCACCTCTCCCGCCGCTGATAAAAGTGATCTCGCGGCGAATCCGCCGCTAAGATCACTTTTATCCGACGCAGAATTGCCGGCTGAAAAAAAAAATACTGGGGTTATGGTAGCTATCTGCTACCATAACAACGGTATTCCACTTCAAAGTACCGCCGTCAAACGACGTACGGCGGTCCGGAAGTGGTTAAGTAAGTAAGTACTAAGAATTGCAGGCCTATAATACATATCACCAAATTTCCATGCAAAAAATTGTACCGCTTTTGGTACAAAATTCCAGACAGAATCATACCGCCAGGGAGGTTAAGAGGATTGCAGCCACAGGTTAAAGTTAGAAGAAAGAGGTTTAACCTTGATGATTGAGGAAAGGGTTCTTTATTGTTAGAACAGTTAAATTGTGAAAATTTTTTCCCTAGGAAGTGGTACTGGTTGAAGGCGTTGACAACTTCAAAAAACCTTTAGATGCCTTCCTCAGATAGAAGAACATACAAGGCTTTCAGAATTGTTAGATAATAAATATTACACATGTGCCCACACATAGGTTGAATTAAATGGACTTGCGTCTTTTTTTTAACATTATGAACTAAGTAACTATGGAGGTAATACATTTGGGGCCTATTTTAATTCTAACATTTATATTCCAACTGGCAGCAAAGTCAGGGCAATTAGTGGAAGCATTTAGCATGATAGTCTCAGCTGACATTAAGAACCCTAGAACAGTGTTTCTCAACTCTAGTCCTCAATGCGCTCCAACAGGTCCTGTTTTCAGGGTTCCCATTATTTTTCACAGGTGATTTGATCAGTTCCACTGCCTTAGTAATTACTAGAGTTGAGCGAACCTCTGGAAGTTCGGGTTCTGCTGGTCCGTCCGAACTTCGGGACAAAGTCCGGGTCCGGGTCCGGACGGAACCCGAACGATCGCACGGACAACGAACCCCATTGAAATCAATGGGGACCCGAACTTTTATGCACAAAAATGGCTGTAACAAAGTCCTGGAAAGCCCCAGAGGGCTGCAAAAGGAAGTAAAATGGGGGTAAGGGTAGGGCAAGTGCCCTACAAAAAAATGGGGACAGGGAAATAACTTTAAATATTTTTAAAAAAATAAAAACATAAAAAAAGCAAAAATGGAGGTGAATGTGGATCATCTTCAAACTGTGTCTGAAAAGTATTAATTAATGGTAGAAGCCATATAACTGTTCTAAAATCATCTTCAAACTAGGGCAAGTGCCCTACAAATAAAGGCT
>BLSH010545181.1:519237-551292 GCA_018402905.1 Glandirana rugosa | reverse complement strand
GTGTTTATCTCGAAAGAAAACCACCATAAACTAGTGGCGACGCAGTAAAGACTAGCGGCGATATTTGTTTTCTTTTCGCTTTTAAAACGTTTTTTGGGGTTTAAAGAATGAAAAAGGATTTTATGTTTAGGTTTTTTTTTTATATTTTTTTGTAAAAAAACGTGGCAAAAACCCGCTAAATATAAGAAGGAGTATAAACGCTATTTTTTTAACGTTAGTCACAAATAACTAACCAAACGCGTTTTCACCAGCGCAAATGCCTACTACTCTTAAGTAAAAACCCCAAAAATTAAAGCAGATCGCCGCCATTTTTAGTAAAAAATAAAAAAAAAATTAAAAACCCCAAAAATGAATTCTCATCATCCGTAAACGCGACCACTTTTGCGCAAACCAATCAATAAACACTGATTGCAATTTTTTTATCGCAAATATGAGGAAGAATATAAATCGCCCAAAAACGGTGCAAAAAAATGTTTTTTTATATTTTTTTTTTGGATTTGTATTTTAGGAAAAAGTAAGAAATTTGGGGTTTTTTGCAAAATTTTCGCTTTTCTTTTGTTTATAGCGGCGATCAGAAATGACGCAGCGGTGATCAAATACCACCAAAAGAAAGCTCTATTTGTGGGAAAAAAAGGACGCAAATTTCGTTTGGGTACAACGTCGCACGACCGCGCAATTGTCAATTAAAGCGACGCAGTGCCGAATCGCAAAAAGGGCTCCGGTCCTAAAGCTGGAAATCCTTCCGGGGCTGAAGTGGTTAACCAAGTATGTTCCGCTGCTGTCACCATCAGGAAACCCACCCTCAGAAATGTCATGCAGCCATTTTTGGAGTGCAAGCATGCAGACAGGAAGTGGGTGGAAAGAGAGATCAGCAAAACTAGGATAAAACAAAGGATAAAAAAGTATTGTTTTTTAAAATGGCAATTGTTTTTGATGCACAGTGCTTTAGCAATCTACCAATCCGATGTTAGTACAGCGATCTACTCTGCTGTTTTATTGTGTTCTGACAGGGGGGAGGCTCCCCAGAAGACTCCGGTCAGTGCTCTCAGCCAATGGGTTTGGGATGGAGGAACTTGAGTGGCCTGCACAGAGTCCTGACCTAAACACAATTGAACGCCTTTGGGATAAATTAGAGCAGAGACTGTGAGCCAGGCCTTCTCATCCAACATCAGTGCCTGACCTCACAAATTCACTTCAGGAAGAATGGTCATACATTCCCATAGACACACCCCTAAACCATGTGGACAGCCTTCCCAGAAGAGTTGAAGCTGTTAAAGCTGCAAAGGGTGGGTCAACTCCATATTGAGCCCTACGGACTAAGTCTCTTACGCCATTAAAGTTCATGTGTGTATAAAGGCAGGTGCCCCAATACTTTTGGCAATATAGTGTATACATAAATATATATACAGTATCTCACACAAGTGAGTTACACCCCTCACATTTTTGTAAATATTTTATTATATCTTTTCATGTGACAACACAGAAGAACTGACACTTTGCTACAATGTAAAGTAGTGAGTGTACAGCTTGTATAACAGTGTACATTTGCTGTCCCCTTAAAATAATCCAACACACAGCCATTAATGTCTACACAGCTGGCAACAAAAGTGAGTACACCTCTAAGTGAAAATGTCCAAATTGGGCACAATTAACCATTTTCCCTCCCTGGTGTCATGTGACTTGTTAGTGTTACAAGATCTTTGGTGTGAAAGGGGAGCAGGTTTGTTAAATCTGGTGTTATCCCTCCCACTCTCTCATACTGGTCACTGGAAGTTCAACATGGCACCTCATGGTAAACAACTCTCTATAGGATCTAAAAAAAAGAATTGCTCCTCTACATAAAGATGGCCTAGGCTATAAGAAGATTTCCAAGACCCTGAAACTGAGCTGCAGCACGGTGGCCAAGACCATACAGTGGTTTAACAGGACAGGTTACACTCAGAACAGGCCTCACCATGGTCGACCATAGAAGTTGAGTGTACATGCTCAGCATCATATCCAGAGGTTGTCTTTGGGAAATAGACGTATGAGTGCTGCCAGCATTGCTGCTGAGGTTGAAAGGGTGAGAATCAGCCTGTTAGTGCTCAGACCATACACCGCACACTGCATAAAATTGGTCTGCATGGCTGTCATCCCAGAAGGAAGCCTCTTCTAAAGATGATGCACAAGAAAGCCAGCAAACAGTTTGCAGAAGACAAGCACACCAAGGACATGGATGTCCTGTGGTCTGATGAGACCAAGATAAACTTATTTGGTTCAGATGGTGTCAAGCGTGTGTGGTGGCAACCAGGTGAGGAGTACAAAGACAAGTGTGTCTTGCCTACAGTCAAGCATGGTGGTGGGAGTGTCATGGTCTGGGGCTGCATGAGTGCTTCCGGCGCTGGGAAGCTACAGCTCATTGAGGGAACCATGAATGCCAACATGTACTGAATGTGAAACGATATAAAAAAAATGTTTATAAAAATGTGAGTGGTATACTCACTTTTGTGAGATACTGTATATACAGTATCTCACAAAAGTGAGTACACCCCTCTCATTTTTTGTAAATATTTTATTCTATCTTTTCATGTGACAACACTGAAGAAATGATGCTTTGCTACATTGCTGGGCTCAAAAGTGTCAATATTTTGTGTGGCTGCCATTATTTTCCAGCAATGCCTTAACCCTCTTAAACTAATAGTGGTGATCTGTATGCTAAACTGTGAAACTAGCACCCTTTTTGATTGACTGTTAACAGATAACAGAATAAGCCATGCAATGACTGCATTGTTTTCAGACTTCCTAAGTTGAATTAGGTCTTACAATTACCAGTCTTACAATTACCAGTTATGTATATCTTAGAAAATGACATTAAAAAATTATAAAAAATAGTGGTGTATCCTCGCGCTACTATGAGACCTCTATAGTGTTTAAGAGGTTGCTGCTGTACCTACTATATGACAATATAGAAAAATAGTGATTAGGAGGAGAATGGTACTGCGCAGCCTCAGATGATATCCATCTGTGTCAACCCTTTCAGTAATATTGTACAAATGGTGAAATGCCTAAAAATATTCTGTGACCGTTCACTTAAAATGTGACTCATAAATATAAAACGTTCAGTATAAGTGCATAAAACATGTGACACATAGATCTTCAATATAAAATATACATATTCATAAATTATATGAACCAAAAAATTGGTGAAATAATGTTGATATTATCACAGTAAAGCAGGTGTAAACATATAAACAAATGTGTATAAAAAAGTCCTTGTAACATAAATAAAGTGCTTGTAGTGATATTCCAGTGACTTGTGCTCAGATAGTCTTTAAAAATATTCGTGCTCCAAACAGGTGAAGGATGCCTCTTTTGCAGGGGGGTAGGTGTGCTACCCCAAAAGGATTCCTTGATAAAGTGCTTCAAGTGGGAAAGTGCTCATAGAATGCTCACCTCTATGGCTTGGTGTATGTACACATCAAGGTTTCTTTTGCAGATTCCGTTCGATCGTCCCACGCTCTCTTGATGCTGGTTCTGATCGTCATCAATGCTCACACCGTCCAATCGGTCGCAATCCTTTGAGTTGTATAAACTCAATACCACTCAGGAAGGGGGGAAGATAAAAAGGCTTCCATAGTGTAGTATTTAAAAGGAAATACTTTATTGTGTCCAAATATAGGTTTTTAACAAAAATATATAAAAACAGCTGATCAAATAACACAGTGGCGTCTGAGCGCCTCTCACTGTGTGTCCAGCAAGCTTGCATTTGCAAGTGAGCATTCTATGAGCACTTTCCCGCTTGAAGCACTTTATAAAGGAATCCTTTTGGGGTAGCACACCTACCCCCCTGCAAAAGAGGCATCCTTCACCTGTTTGGAGCACGAATATTTTTAAAGACTATCTGAGCACAAGTCACTGGAATATCACTACAAGCACTTTATTTATGTTACAAGGACTTTTTTATACACATTTTTTTATATGTTTACACCTGCTTTACTGTGATAATATCAACATTATTTCACCAATTTTTTGGTTCATATAATTTATGAATATGTATATTTTATATTGAAGATCTATGTGTCACATGTTTTATGCACTTATGCTGAATGTTTTATATTTATGAGTCACATTTTAAGTGAACGGTCACAGAATATTTTTAGGCATTTCACCATTTGTACAATATTACTGAAAGGGTTGACACAGATGGATATCATCTGAGGCTGCGCAGTACCATTCTCCTCCTAATCATTAAAAAATTATAGGTTACCTTCCCATTGCCAATGTTAAAAAGCAATTGCCAAATTAGTCAAACTAGTCAGCTTAAAGGACCCAATCACACTAGAATGAGATGCCCGAAACCCGCATTCTGTGTAAATTTTCTGCATTGCATTCAAAATGCACTATACTTGCGATCTTCAGCAGGTATCATTGTTAATTTAGTGACACCCCAAAATTCATGGTGTGAACCAGCCCTAAAGCAGCTCATCAGTACATAACCAGTGAAATAAAACTCTGCTCAAGTCTGTCCTCTGGGACCAAGTTAGTCCTCAACTCGCTTTTGCTATCTTGTTTCTCGAACAGCATAGAGAAGTGATGCCAAGAGGTCACAGCCCGCATGTCAAACCACTTTAGCCCTACCTGTTATAGTCATGTGCAATCTTTCTCTACATATATCAGCAGAAATAGAAAAGAGTGCTTAGTAGAGTTGAGCGAACTTTTGGGTGTCCGGGACCCGGACCCAAACCTGGACTTTTCAAAAAAAGTCCGGGTTCGGGTCTGGGGTTCTGGTAATTCAATAAAAGTTTTGAAAATTGCTGTAAAAAAGTCCTGGAAAGTCCTAGAGGTCTGCAAAAGGAAGGAAATGGGGGTAAGGGTCGGACAAGTGCCCTACAAAGAAATGGGGATAGGGAAATAACTTAGAATCTACAATCATCTTCAAACTGTGTGAGAAAAGTATAAATTAGACGGGAGAAGCCATATCACTGTTCTTAGAACAGTGATGTGGCTTCTCCCGGCTAATTTATAGTTTTCACACACAGTTTGAAGATGATTGTAGAATAGTGATATGACTTCTCCCGGCTAATTGATACTTTTCACACACAGTTTGAAGATGATTGTAGAACAGTGATATGGCTTCTCCCGGCTAATTTATACTTTTCACACACAGTTTGAAGATGATTTTAGAACACTGCTATGGCTTCTCCCCGCTAATTTATACTTTTCTCACACAGTTTGAAGATGGTCCACATCCACCTCCATTTTTGTTTTTTTATGTGATTTTTTTTTAAATTAGTTTAAGTTATTTCCCTATCCCCATTTCTTTGTAGGGCACTTGTCCGACCCTCATCCCAATTTTCCTTCCTTTTTCAGACCTCTAGGACTTTCCAGAACTTTGTTACAGCCATTTTTGTGCCTAAAAGTTCGGGTCCCCATTTCAATGGGGTTCGGGGTCCGGGTCAAAGTTTGGGTCCTGTCCAGACCTGAACCCGGACTTTGTCCCGAAGTTCGGCTGAACCAGCAGAACCCGAACTTCCAGAGGTTCGATCAACTCTAGTGCTTAGCTGTAAACTTTTGAGTTTGCATATCAGTAACATCACTGTTTAATCTGTTTTTGTATTTTGCTGTTTTGTAAATACATGTTTCAGTATATTAAGATGTAAATGCATTTAAAGTATTTCTAAAGGCTGAAGGTGTTTTACTATTATGCATTCTATGCATGAAGGAAAAAAATCATCTGAGTGCTGCTCCCCTCTCCCCCCCAGCACCCCCTAATACCTCCTGCTGCTGTCAATCACAGCCAGTGAAGAGAGATGAGGCAGGGCTAAACCCCATTGCATATGTCAATGGACACACAGATCGGGGCTTCAAAGTGAGCATGCACAAGTGTCCCCATAGCAAGTAGCTTTCTGTGGAGCCACTCGGCTGGGGGAACCCAAGAAGAGAAAGATCATGGCTGCTCTTTGCAAAACCATTGCACAGAGCAGGTAACTAAAAAAAATAGAATTTCTTTAGTATAATTTTAATACAACTCATTAATTTTACTGAATTTATTTAAACATCAAAAATAATCAAACCTTTGCACATGTTTATGTTTATGGATGTGATCACTAGGTTTTCCACGTAATGATAACTTGTAATGCTAACTTGTATCTAGTCCAAGTAAATTAAATTCCTAATCTAAATTTGAATTCTGAATCAAATTTCTTTGATTCACACTTCCCTGATGTAAATTCTACCCTTACACAGTGGTGGTAGCAAGATTTTTTCTCACCTATCGAATAGGGTAAAGAACATGTTAAACCAAAGACATCAACCACTGTTGTGTAAACCACTGTTTCTCAAACCTAGCTCTAGGGACCACTAATGGGTCATGTGTTTTTTTTTCTTTCTTCATGTTAATCATAGGAAAAATGATTATAGTGCTTCTCTTAAACTGTGATTAATTAACACAAAGGTACAAGTGCCTGTAAGTCTGGAAAATATGATCTATTAGTGGTCCCTGAGGACAGGATTGAGGAACACTGGTCTAGGCTATGATCTTTCAGCGTATGCAATTTAATTATCAGATTTGATAAACCTTCAGAGAACTCTAGCTTGATACTTGGCATAAGAGCATTATGTGACTAATTGTCTGGAAGGAAGAAGAATTTAAAAAGAAATCAAAGAGGCTCTGAGGGTACTATGTCAATGTTTTCAGACTTTTGCTATGAAGAGTACTGCCACAATGTTGTATTGCTCTCAGAATATATAGCAACACATTACTCTCTACTAGTGAAAAAAACAATGCAATTAGGATTAAATTTATCATGGCTGGGTTCTCAACTGTCTGCACATATATGGATAGCCCATATACAGAGACTGTAAGGTTGGTTGAGAAAAAATGAATGAAATTTAAACCCAGCTTAGCTCAAAGTAGCCATTATGTCCTATCTATAACTTATTAACCTTCCGCTAGTCATCTGTCTGACAGGAATGGTAAAAATCCTCATTGCTGTAATGCATCTCATTCTACAAGGCATTGGAAGGAGAGGAGCAGTGATTACGATGCCTTATATATCACATGGGTAAATTATGCAAGCTGCATGAAAAGGTGATGTTATTACAAGCTGATCCAAAAAAAAAGTTATATGTATATTACTTATACCTATAATACTAATACAAAACAAACACTGAGCGATCTCGGTTCTCCACCGTATTTATTATTTCCATTTTGTTGTTTGATTTTGAATGTCTTGCAACTGTATTATAGGGTATTGTTGTTACCATTTCTTAGTCATCAGCTTTTATTCACTGATTATTAACTTGTATGCTGAACTGTGCTTTGTGTTTATCTCATTGCATTTTTATAAGATATTACATTTCCTCTTGGGAACAATATTACATTTCACACCTCTTTCATTTTTGTCTTCTTTTGTCTTTTTACCATAGCTATTTGCATCATGTCCTAGCGACCCATAAAACTGAACTAATGTTTTGCCAGTTTGTAAAACAAACAAAAGATGGAAAAATTAATTGGAGTTGGCAATCATCTGTACAGGTCATATTTATCCTCTTTGTAAGGCAATTTGGCAATGGAAACAAAATTATTGTAATTACACACAGATTTACTTCCATTGTACCTCCCAGATTTCTACTCTCATATTATTCCATAGACACATAAAATCTATATCAGCATTTACTGGTTCTGTTGATTAAAAGTGACTGAAATTAAAAAGCCTGTGTTATGAATAAGTACTAGTCAGACTGTAGCTTTCATGGGACAGTATGTGTAAAAAAGTAAGGAAAAATGAACCTAAAACACGCTACAGATTTACTTCCAGGCTTGCTATTTACAGTATTAATATACCAAATCCATTGTAGGTCTACACAATTAAACAGCAGCAAGGGCCAAATACTGACAAAACAGAAAACACAGAGGGCTTGATTTACTAAATATGGTGCATCTCTGCATAGAAACCAATCAGCTTCCATGTTTTTTTTGTTGAAGCTTAATTGAACAAGCTTAAAGTGATTGTAAACAATCACCTTGTAAAACAACCCATTTAGTTTAAAATATAAATGAAAGGCAAAACATTTTTGTATAGATATAAAAAAATATATAAATACCCTTTTCCCTTTTTTATAAGTGATCACATTTCCTCTGTTCTCAGCTGCATAAGAGCTGGAGGGAGGAGACGCAGCAGTATACTGAGTTTCCCAGTGAATGGCTGTGCAGTGGGGGCATGTCAGGACAAGTCTGATCATTGAAGGAGAGTACACTGAGGTCCCAGCATAGCTAAAGAACTGGCCACATTGCACTCTCCTGCTTTGTGTGGTCAGTTTTTAATAGGAAAGCAGAGGGACTGAGAGAAACACCAGGGATTTCACACAAATTAAGCAATACAAAGAGAACTGGATACTTTCTCATACAAGTACATGGTACAGCAGGCACATATCAGGAATATGAAGCGTTGGGGTAACAAACACTTTAAGTTGGAAGCTGATTGGCTACCATGCACAGCTGCATCTGATTTTGAAATTTACAGTTTTAGTAAATCCCCCCCAAAATACTGAAGAATATGGCCACATAAAAGAGCTAAAATTGAATTTCAAGAACATACGGTTAGCAATTTGATTCACAGGGATTGTACATTTCTTACAGAAAGGATTGAGTTTTGTATCACAAATTGTAATCAGTTTATGGTATATGTCATTTTTGAATCAGTTTTTTACACAACTAATGCTTTGGTGGGTTTTTTGCCCCACCATTATCTATTTTTTGTTATTCATGGCATTAATAAAAATTTGCAATGATTTAGCATTGATGTAGGATGTGCTTCTACTTCAACCTTTGTGGATACATTGCTCCACAGTAACTGTGGCTACACGGGTCAGCAAGGGCTTGTTTCAAAAGTCATCTACTGCTTTTTAGAAACATATAAAAATTGAATTTCCTTAACCTCCCTGGCAGTATGATTATTTCAGATTTTTGGTGCTGAAAGCGGTACAATTATTTTGTATGGAAATTTGGCGTTTTATAGTGTAGGCCTGTAATTCTTAGGAATAACTCACTTAAATCTGTCCAAACAAGAGTCTAGTAGACATTCCGGGTATGATAAAGTTTGAAACACAAAATCATAAATTATAATATATATGAAAAAAATATATAATATAATAAATGACTATGAATAATTATCAAAGATGATAATATAATAATAAAATGTATTCAATAATGTAATCTAGTCAAAAACACAGAAATTTGCTCAGTTGCAGAATTGTCGCTGTCGTCCCTTTCAGTGTCTGATGATAAATTTCTCCAAAAATCAGTATCACTCAATTCTGCAAATGATTCTTATTTACTATCGGTGTTTTCTAGCTGATCAAAAACCGCTTTTGACGTAAAGGGATGCTTTTTTATGCCATGGACGTTCTCAAGTTTCCAGGCAGGAAGAATGGTATATATAATATAAAAGTGCATGCAGGGCACTGGGCAAATCACTAGGGACAAAGGGGATGTGAAATAATTTCATACAGTAATGTAATCTTAAAGATTACAGTGTACTGTATGTATACTGTGTGTTTCACTTTTTGAGTTTCCCGCCAGGCTCCGCCCGTGCGACACGGCGCTTGCAGGGAATGGAGCTCCGCATCACACAGGCATCGGGCGGAGGACACAGCCCGCAGACACGGCGGGGGGACATTGCTGGATCCAGGGAGACAAGGTAAGTAACATTGCCTGGATCCAGTGATGCAATCCCGAGTGTGGCTCGGGGTTACCACTATTTGCAGTGAAAACATACCCCGAGCCACACTCTGGAATACCATCAAGGAAGTTGAATTGGCCACAGGTTCACTTTAGAGTGGAGTTCCACCCAAAAGTGGTTGGCTTGCTCCCCCCCTCAGGTGTCACATTTGGCACCTTTCGGGGGGAGGGGGAAGAGGACACCTGTCTTTAGACATGTGTCCTTTTCCACACATCCGGAAGCTCGGGCCGGTGGCTGCTGTGGCTGACGTAAGCAGCCCAGCTCCCTCCTCCCTTCTCACTCTGCTACTGGCTGCCTGGCCAATAGCAGAGCGCAGCGGAGCCTTATGCATGCTCAGCAAGGTGCCCGGCGTGAAACTGTGATGCTACATGGCTGGGTTCCCTTACCCGCAATGGACGCGGCTGCACCCGACCCCCGATCCAAAGATCATGGCAGTGCCGACATTGCTGGACTCCAGGACAGGTAAGTGTCCTATTAGTAAAAGTCAGCAGCTACAGTATGACTTTTAATTTTTCTTTTCAGGCGGATCTCCGTTTTAAGGGCACATAATGCAGACTTGAATTGTGGGAAAATGGAAAGAGGAAATGGCCACTGACAACTTTACTACCGAAGAAAAATGTACTGATGTGCCTGACATGGGTTTGCTCTTCTGTTCACTCACCAGCACGCAGACAAAAATCTTGAACATGATCCCTACTAACTATATTGTCAGGATATTGTTAGCAATATTCCAGCTACATATTCCAACTAGTCTTGGGATAATTAATGTCCCATCTGCATTTACCGCAACCTTGTTTGAGAGGGCACAAAAAAATGTGATTTAATATTTCTGAAAAAAAGTAGCTGAAACTTGATGATGATAATATAAGTAACAAGAGCAGAACAAAAAAAACAATACATCTCAATGGATTTCTCTCAGACTCTTTTCCAATGCTCACCTAATCCTGTGCTATTTCATACAGGTGGCTTTTAGAGATTTGTACATAATCTTCACTTTTGTGTGAAATCTGTTTTTTTCCTGCAAGTGTTTGAACTTTATTTTTCCTCTGGGAGCTACACTTTAACAAGAGACGATGCACACAGCAAGAAAAAAATATGTGAATGTGCATATATTTATCTTTAGTCTGTGGTCTAAATAAAATCCTGCAAGCAATGCTGTTATAGATAATGTAATGCCATGTTTTTTGTATACCAATATATTTAGACAGGATAAGAGCAAAAACAATTGAATGTATCATGTTTAACCTTCCTCATGATTCACATGTTTATTACTTAAGGGAGAGGATGATCAAATGGAATAGACTGGGAGTCAACCTAATATTAAGATTGGAACTTATGTAAGATAACAAAAAGATACTCCTCAATAAGGATTGTTTAGTTAGTTTACTTACTATACATTTTTTCTAGTTCAAATAATTTAAATTACTTGGTAAAATATATTTATTTTAATCCCCAAATTAATTATGTAATTAAGTGTATGCGTCTGGTACCTTTGTTAAACTAAATGCTATAACTGAGTAACATAAAAGGTGCTTGACACACTTTAAAGCTTATTCATTAAGGCTAAGAATAAATTGTAAAGTGTAGTAACCCATACTAACTAATCGAAACTCAAATCCACTAGAGTGACTCCAATAGGCTGACTTGTGATTGGTTAATATAGATTGATACACTTTCATACCTGACATTTTTTGTAAAAGATCCTGTTTCTTTATTTTTCTGAGGAAAAAGTACACATTTATGCTATCATTATCAAATAAAAACCACTACTCAAAGGGCGAGGGAAGTGTATTTACTTCATATCACTAAGAGCATCAATGTTTTCATTTCCTGTGCAAGATCTTTATCATTCTTAGCAAAACAATAAACCTATACCCATTACAGACCTTACTGATACGTGTCTAAGCATTTTAAGTACTTGGAAATATTCCAGTTGCAGTTTCCTTGAAGCTTCCATTCAGGATCTCATTCAATTGCCTACACTGTCATGTAAGATTATGCATCTGTTTGGCAGGATTCCAGGTTGTTGGTTGTTTACATCTCATGTTATAGTTCTGGTGATTTGCCTGTTATTCTGTAATATTTTTAACACCTTTGCAGAGAGCATTTATTTAAGTATTCCCAAGAGTCCCCAGGCTTCAGGAATAATCATGTGAAGAACAAAATGTACATCATTTTCAGGATCTTTCTGCAAAAGTAATGCAGGAAACAGAAAACTAAAGTCTATACAGTAAATAATCCACTCATCAAAACAAAACCACACATAAACAATGTATACTGCATTCTTGAATTGCTTACAATGTTTGAAAAAATAAGATAATGAAAAACCTTTTTTTAATTTTCAATAGAAATGGTTTTATGTCAACAAAAACAGTTGGAGTTGCTACTCCGAAGCATAGAGAACAAACTCTCAATGGGATTAAATGGAGAACACACCACACATGCTTGATTCCCAATCAAGAAGGAACTCAGTTTTGCTAACTGGAGAGCTGTAGATCTGACTCAGCGAAGGGGGAGATGTTGGACAGCTGCAAAAAGACTGCTGCTCTTACTCAGAAAGCAGCCGCTCCAGATGACTGACAGAGATGGGTTGATTTAATAGTACTGGAACTGCACTCATTAAAAACCCAATGGTAAGAACGTAAGAACTTTCTTTTTTACTGCACCCTAAATGTGTTCGACTTCAATGAGTTGACGAAATGTGTTGATACTTCAATTGAGAATTACATTTATTTGAGTCAAATGGATAGACTGCTGCGCAGAAAAAAATATATATAACAAAAACAAAGCAGCCAGCATAATATTGTAAACTGCAACAATATCACTGAATACAATAATATAAAAAGGTGTAGTGCTAAAAACGTGATATAAAATCAGTCCATAAAACCATGTGAAGAGATCCAGACGGCAAAGAGATCAGAGACTCGTCACCAACACCAAACACACTGTCTCTTACCAGAGCCCTGGGACCCTTATTACAGGGGTCACCTAAGCCTTCTGGTAAGATGAATCTAGACCGGCAAACGATGTCTGAAATGGCAGTTTGCGATCCCCAGATCAAGCTGTACAGTTCCCATTAATGTATATATCCTCAGCATGTAAAAGATAAAAGGGGGAACTCATGGTGCAGTAACCCAACTTAGGCTTTATTCAAGAAAACGGTTATAAAAACGTACATCTCAATAGAGAAATATGTGCATAAGTGCTGTAACAAAGCAATGGGTGTGGTTTACCACCTTCAAGGTGGCCTTGCCCTCACTCCTGCATGCCGTCCCAAGCTCCTACCGAAGCGTTTCGTCATAGGTTGATGTCATCAGGGGCATGGCCTAGGACAGACGATCCAGCTTATTATAGGTCGGTGGGAGCGGGAACGATGGAAAGGGAGTAGTATGCGCTTCAAGCCTCAGAGGCGCTGAACCACCTAGGCAAGGAGGCTGCGTTCCATTCAATGCCTCCAAGCCTCAGAAGCACTACACCACCCAGGCAAGGAGTCTGTATTCCATTCTGCAACAAGCCGGAAGAAAACAGTATCAGTCTGCATTCCACCCAGCAACGGGCCGGAAGCAAACAATGTCATACACCTGCTCAATATTGCTAATGGAATTATAACTTATATAGACCTCTTTGATGCTAATATAAGTTTAAAATTTAAAACCTTAGCTAAAACACCAAATAATGACATACAAATATGCATATGGAGGTGAAGCTAAACCTCCAATGCACCTTATTTAACCACACATATAGAAGGGCCTACAGGAGCGAGAAAAACAGACACAGCGCCATCTTGTGACACAATAGATAGTGCACATATGAATCACAATATAAAAAATAAATGAATTACAGTAACCAATAAAAACCAAAAAAGATTAGACAAATTAGAAAACATAAATCTAAAATCATGCACATAGCTACAATCTCACTAAAGAACTGGTATCAATACACACTAAGCATTGTTGATAAACGCATTTATGTCCCACTCAACATTCATTCCCAGGGGGCTATACATTCCAGCCCTATAGATCCATTTGGCTTCCAGCCTGGAGACCTCTCTGGTCATATGACTACCCCTCTGGTTACCAATGAATCGATCAATACCCAAGAACGTAGTCCTCCTGGGATCCCTAGCATGGTGAGTGGCATAATGCTGCGGCAAACTATGCTTGGGATATCCTTTTATTATATTAGCTACATGCTCTCTTAACCTGACACGGATCATCTGCGTGGTCCAGCTGAAGTACTCAAGCCCACACAGGCACCGTATCAGGTATACCACATACCTAGAGGAGCAGGTGATAAAAGGTTTGATGGGGAAAATTTCCCTGAGACTGGAAGGAGTCAATCATCCTACCCTTCTCCCAATTTATTTTGCATACCATATTTACCATATTTATTTGAGTGCAGGATAAATATTTATTTATATACTATATATACAGCGGGTAAAATTAGTATTGAACACATCACCATTTTGCTAGGTAAATATATTTTTAAAGGTGCTATTGACATGACATTTTCACCACATGTTGTTAGCAACCCATGCAATCCATACATACAAAGAAACCATAGCAAATTAGTTCAGAAACTAAGTTACGTGTAATTAAATGGAATGACACGGGGAAAATATATTGAATATGCTAACTGAAATTTATTTAATACTTCGTGCAAAATCCTTTGTTGGTAATGACATCTTCAAGATGCCTCCTGTATGAAGAAACTAGTTGCATGCATTGCTCAGGTGTGATTTTAAACCCATTCCACTATAAAAACAGTCTTCAATTCCTAAAGGTTCCCGTGGGCCTCTATGAACTATGATCTTTAGTTCTTTCCATGGATTTTCTATTGGATTCAAGTCAGGTTATTGGCAGGGCCATTCTAGCACCCTGGTTTCATCTCCGTCTGGTAGATGGCAGCAGATTTTTATCAAGAATGTCTTGGTACATTTTTCCATTCATCCTTCCTTCAATGATATGAAGTTTGCCAATACTGTATGCTGAAAAACAGCTCCACATCATAATGTTCCCACCTCCAAACTCCACTATTGGTATGGTGGTGTTTTTGGGGTGATGTGCAGTGCCATTTGACCTCCAAACATAGTGTTTATTATGGCATCCAAAGAGTTAAATTTTGGTTTCATCTGACCAGGCTATATTCTCCCAGTATTTCACAGGCTTGGCTAAATGTTGTGCAGCAATCTTTAACCACTTCAATACTGGGCACTTAAACACCCTTCCTTCCCGAACCAATTTTCAGCTTTCAGCGCTGTTGCAGTTTGAATGACAATTGCGCAGTCATGCAACACTGTACCCATATGAATTTTTTTTTTCAAACAAATAGAGTCTTATTTTTGTGGTATTTAATCACCCCTGGGTTTTTTATTTTTTGCGCTACGAATTAAAAAAGACCGAAAATTTTCATTTTTCTTCGTTTCTGTTATAAAATTTTGCAAATAAGTAATTTCTCTTCAACCAAAAATGATACTGCTACATTTCTTTGGTAAAAATAAGCCAAATCAGGGTTTATTTGGTGTTGGCGGTGATGACGGGCAGACAGATGTTTTGGGAACTGTGACAGATGTGATGGGGACACACAGAGGTTTTGTGTATGGTGACAGATATGACGGGGCATACAGATGTTTTGGGGACTGTGACAGATGTGATGGGGGGCATACAGATGTTTGGGGACTGTTTTATGGGGACACTGACATTTATGTGGACAGGGGTATCAGTGATGCTTGGTGCACTGTGTGGGGGGCGATCTATGAGAGCTCTCTGTATGAAATAATTTTCATACAGAGCCTGTCACATAGCTGCAGCTTCCCCCCTTCCCCGCCCACACTGAGCTCTCACTGAGCTCGGTAGGGGGGGGAGAACTGACACAGAGACATATGTCTCTGTTTACATTGTGACGGCTGTGATTGGACACAGCCGTCACATGATCGGGAGGGCCAATCACGGCACCCATATCCCGATCTGTGCTCGGCTGGATCCTGTGATCATAATGATCACAGGATCGAGCTGCAGCGCGCCGCGTGGCCGCGCTGTGAGCACCCATTCTGAAGGACATAAATGAACGTCCAGTCAGAACGGTGAGACTCCCACCCGGACGTATATATACAGTGGCCGGGTGGGAGGTGGTTAAGCTTCAACATGATTTTTCTTCAGCAATGTAGTCTTGCGTGGTGTGCATGCATATAGGCCATGGATGTTGAGTGCACTATTTATTGTTTACTTTGAAACAATTGCACCTGCTAATTCCAGGTCTTTTTGAAGCTCTCCACAAGTAGTCCTTGGCTCTTGGACAACTCTTCTGAAAAATTTTTTCACTCCCCTGTCAGAAATCTTGCAAGAAGTACCTGGTCATGGCTGGTTTATGGTGAAATTATGTTCTTTCCACTTCTGGATTATGGCCCCAACAGTGCTCACTGGAACACTCAGAAGTTTAGAAATCCTTTTTAAAACCAATGCCTTCAGTATGTTTTGCAACAATAAGGTTGTAACGGTCTTGAGAGAGCTTTTACCCATCATGAGATATTTCTTGTGTGACACCTTGATAATAAGACACCTTTTAAAAGGCCATGCATAATTGAATTTCGGAACTTATTTGTTTTGGCTTCTTTGTATGTATGGATTGGATGGGTTGTTACCGACATGTGGTAAAAAATGAATGTCAATAGCACTTTTAGAAATATATTTGCCTAGAAAAATGGTGATGTGCTCAATACATATTTTACCCACTGTATATATACAGTATATATATATGTGTGTGCATATATGTACAGTATATTGTACATATATATATATATATATATATATATATATATATATATATACAAGGCTCAAAATTTCAAGTCCTGAGCTATTAGCCATGCCTTAAGGGTTACTCACCACTAGTTGCCCCACCCAACCCCTACTGTGCCCCATCTCTAATCCCATCCCTATACACGCCCTCATAAATTCTCATGAGATTACACTTAAATGTTTTATGCAGAATTAAGTTACACAGATAAATATTAACAACAACTTTATCAGTGCCCATTAGTGCAGCCTCACCTGTGCCCACCATTGCAGCCTCACCTGTGCCCACCATTGTAGCCTCACATGTGCCCACCATTGTAGCCTCACCAGTATCCACGATTGCAGCCTCACCTGTGCCCATGATTGCAGCCTCACCTATGCCCATATTTGCAGCCTCACCTGTGCCCACCAATGTAGCATTACCTGTGCCCACGATTGCAGCCTCACCTATGCCCATATTTGCAGCCTCACCTGTGCCCACCAATGTAGCTTTACCTGTGCCCACGATTGCAGCCTCACCTGTGCCCACAATTGCAGCCTCTTCTGTGCCCACAATTGCAGCCTCACCTGTGTCCATGTTTGCAGCCTCACCTGTGCCCACGATTGCAGCCTCACTAGTGTCCATCATTCAACCTCACCAGTGCCTGGGGATGAATGGGAGCCATTTTCCCAGTGCAATAGAGTGTGGAGGAAGAAGAGAGCCAGCCAGGATCACATTGCCGTCCACTGAGCTCTTGGTTACACATAGTCCTGCCCCCCTGACCTGCCCCTGCCCCCCAATGCCAGGGCACATTCTGTCTGTCACAGGCACAGGTCAGGAGGGCGGGACTGTGTGTAACCGAGAGCTCGGCGGACGGCAATGCTAATGTAAATGGTTAAAGCGAGCAACCCCCGATCTATGATACCAGCAGGCTCTCTTCTTCCTCCACACTCTATTGCAAGCTCGTCCCCCCCCCTTCCCCTTGCTCCCAGGCAGCCCAGCTCCTCGCCAGCCATCATTTTTGCACTAGCAAAATGCGAGTAGGCGAGTGCAAAATTTGAGGGCTGTATATATATATATATATATATATATATATATATACACATTTTTGTATATATATGTATACATGTTGTATAAAATGTTGTATACGTTGTATTTCAACTACAATGATTAAAATAATAATTCATGAAGTATAACTTATATGTGAAAGGTTTTTTTACAAGAATACACCAGTTAATTATATGTCTTTTCTTGTCATTGGCCCGACTTTGTGTCAGTATATATCTGTATGACTGTGAAAGGGACATCATATTGTAATTCTTTATAGGCTAGGGTTTTATCTATTTTTATAAAACATTGCCAAACATGACAGAGGTTTACAAATTAGAAGGATAAACCTTAACTGTACAAAAATAAGATAATATTTTACACAATGGAATTTAGTGTATAATAAAATGGAAAGAACAATAATTCATGCCAAACTGACAAAAAATGTAAGAAAAAGTGGATATGTTGCTCTGGAATCATTGTTTTTTTTTATTTTTAAAAGCTTAGACTAGATTCATTTTTATAGGCAACAGTTCTACTCTTGCTCTAGTTTACATAAATCTATCCCACTGTGCTTCCAACTTAGTGCAATAGAAGAACAATGTCAAACAAGTGCTTTTCATGTCTGCAAGCTTTTATCTGAAAATTGCAGCTTGCAGCTTTCTGATTAAGCTGATGATCACAGCATCTTCTCAGGGTGGAAGTCAATGGGAAATATTTTTTTTCCTTATTGGAGGGACAAAAACCTCTTGCCTGACAGAACTGCAACCATGAAAACTTATTGTGTGATCCAAATGGAAGACTTAAATATACCAGATTCAATGAAAGGGTTTTTGTAACGTACTTGTTATTTTATTTTACAATAATTTTCTTATCAAATTCACATAAATAAACATTGTGTAGCATGTAATGATTATTTTTCTCAACAGCTGTTTAACTTTTTAAAACTCTTATTTTTCATGAATCTGCCCAATTACACTATTATGGTGGATTAACACATATCACACCACGTGTTAATCTACAGTGTGCTAAGGCAGCACATTAATACTTTCCCTAATGCACCAAACCGCACCAAATAAGTGAATGTACTATTTCTGGCACCAGGCTGTAATGCACATTGATTAGCAAGGTGCACTAAGGTGCCATTTAGAATGAATGACACTATATTTCATAAATGCATGTAACATGTGTTGTAGCATGTTGCAATAATGTGAGTGTTATTGCAAACATATCATGTAAATAGGCCCCAAAACCTTTTTTTTAATTAAAAAAGGGAAAGTAGGTCACTGTTATGAAAAAAAAACGTGTTATGGTTTAGTGAATTGACCCTAATGTTTGTAAATGGACAGCATTGGTAAAATGTAGAAACCTTACAGTGACTGAAAGTACCATTGTTTATCAAGATAAACACAGGTAGTGCCTGGATTATATCAGTATTACTTACATGGGTAATTTGCACCCTTTACTGAACCTGGCAATATTGGTGTCAGCATAAGCTGCAAGTGTTCATGAAAAATCTATTTCATATAATAATATTACCTGTATTTTTCTTTCTTTCTACAACAATTTATCAATGTTGAAAGTCATTCCTTGCATTTTAATGACATGCCTTACCCAGAGCTCATTGATATTGTTCCTCAGTGGATTATTTTATTAAGATATGGGCACTTTAATATATGTTAATGTATGCACAGTAACATGTTTTATGTTCAGCCTCCAATATTTGTTTAAACATAAAACATTTTGTGCCTTAGAGCTGTGTGCTAGCATGCAAAATAATAGACACTTTCAAGCTTGCCCAGCATAAACCCATAACTCATAACTCATTCAAATAATATGGTTATTTGGTGAAACAGCATATGCATAACTGTATATAGGTTATACAAAATATTTTGTCCATGTATTCATTTGTGAAGAAAGGGAGGTGCATAAAAGCAGAGGTTAAGGCATTATTAGGACATATAGGTTAACGGTCTTCAAAATTTTTGGTTGAATGCTTGTATAAAAGAAACACTGAAAATAAATTAGATACAATTTCTATGTACTTTTTAGCTCCCTTTAGGATAAAAACGTATGTTTTTATTTTCTGGGTGATGGGCAATGGGTTAGCTTAGACCACATCATGCCCAGCCAGTTTATTCTCCTGATGCCTTTATCAACCATGTTATGTTCCATAATCTCTGTCAGTTGACCACATTTCTTCTCTCTCCTGGCTCTGAGACTTATTTTTTACTTTTTTCTAATGCTATTCATTTACCAACTGCTACATTTCCCATTCTTGACACTATGAAATACCAGTAATTTCCAGGTGTTTGAGGCTATATCACCCCCCCCTTTTCTCCCATGATGTAATGGTCAGCTCCTGATTGGCTAATTCACCAACCCATCAAACATTGTCATGTGGGGACATGGAGCTTAAGCGTGCCATAGATGAATCTTTTTTTGATCTACCAGCCAGCTAAGTATATCACAAAAATTGGGCAAACATTAGAGAGATGAAAAAGAGGTCTCAGAGGAAAGTTTTTATTACTGCACATGTCACTGCCAACAGAGTGAAATCATACTTGAAAAGTAAAGCAGGGTATATACTGTGAGTTTGAGTCAGTTGAACGAAAATAAAAAAACCTCACAAATCCCTGCATTAACATAAGCACTTTTTATGCATTGATTTCCTCTGCTGTTGTATTGTATTCTAACAGGGGGGACTCCTCCCCCATCAGAATACACAGATCGGGGGCGTGTCTGGACGTGCTAGGAAGAGAACGCATAGGAACAGGGCTCCTGGTTCCTAATAAACAATCCTCCTCCATCCGAGTCCTTGATAAACAGCAAACCTGTGGACACCTCACCAGCCATCCATCTTGATCATCAACTAGATCTTGAGACCGACATTAAGTGGATCCGCTGCCTGCAGCACCCGTGGCCTATGGCCCTACTCACAGCCGCCACCATATCACGGAGCTCGAGGCCCGCCGGACACCACCTTCAAGGCCCAGGTGAGCGACCCTAAATACAGACTGAATCAGGTCCCCGAGAGGACTGGGGAGCGGGGTCACGACTACTACAGGGCTAAGTATATCCCTGCAGGAGAAGCCACCACTGCGGTCTACTACATACATTGCCCCGGAGATTGCAGCCAGTACACCTGAAAGACCACACCAACACCTGCCCATCCTAGCCCCCACGGCCACAATTAACCCCAATAAACAGCAGTGAGAGCCTTACCGCCCACCTGACGGCCACGATACCTAAACGGCAGACCATCCAGAAATTTAGCCCCCGGCTTCGGCCTACTCGCGGTTCCGGCGGCCATATTGCTACACCTGCCAGCCTACAGAAAATCAGCCAAAATCTAGGCCGCGGCTTTGGCCTACTTGCGGTGCTGGCGGCCATCTTGCTACACCTTGCTACTCACAGCAAAGCAAACAGTCTATTGCATTCCCCACAAGGTAACACAGTACCAGAAGACCCGATGGCTAACTAATTACACACCTCCCGCAGACTGAGGGACTATACTAATTAAAAAGGAGGTTCTTTCATTACCACTAAGACTGTTATTGCTCTATTCACTCTCTGATTAAAGATCAGCTGGCAACTATGGGGACGGCATCCCATGACTCCTCTGCTACCAGATCCCGCTAGCACCGCCCCCACAGAGGCACATTAGAAAATTTGAGGCAACAAACCCCCGAACTTCTCAAAATGCAAACAAATGGCACAGGGCATACTCATAACTTGTCACAGCCAACCACCACCAACCCGGGCATTCCCCTAGCAACAGGAGGGATCGCCCTAACCCCTCAAGTGGCGACGGACATTAAAGAAGCACTGACAGCCGCCATCACGGGGCTCCGCCTAGACATACAAGCGATTACGGGCAGAGTTCAGGAAATGGAGACTGTGACCTCCCAGCACAATGTGGCAATACGCCACATGCACCACACTCTTGATACCCACACCTTACAAATGAGAGATTTTAACCGCCACCTGGAAGATCTTGACAACAGAGGCAGGCGTCATAACCTTTGTCTCAAGGGTATCCAAGAAACAACCAAACCAGACCAATTACAAGAAACAGTAATTACCATCTTCAACAACTTACTTGACATGCCCTCCACCACCCCCATTGGGATGGAACGCATCCATCGCGCCCTGAGACCTAAAGGCAGAGAGACAGACCCCCCCAGAGATGTGGTATGCTGTATAATTGACTTCCAACTGAAGGAAGAAATCCTGAGGAAAGCCCGCAACAAAACACAACTTACACATAATGGCTCATCCATCAACATCTACCAAGACCTCTCCCATATCACACTGCAGATCACACACAGCTCCGGCCTCTTCTGGAAGAACTACGTGCACGGGATATCCATTACAAATGGAAATTTCCCTTTTGCCTCACTGCTACCTCACAAGGTCGCACCGCACACCTCAGAATCCCGGAAGACCTAAGGCATTTCTGCGAAACCCTCAATATCCCTCTGGTAGAAGTACCTGACTGGTACGCGGAATTCCGCCCAACCCCTTGCAAGCCAACTAAACAAAGACAGGAACCCATGGATACAATTGAACACCGCAACAGAAGACAACGCTCTGATTCCAATGAGGGGCTAAATCATCCCATACGTGGATCACCTCAGACATCCAGTCCCACCAAAGCTCCTCAACCACGCAGAGCCCGACGGGACCGCTAACAATAAGGATGCCATGACCACTACTAGAATGCCAAAATTCTTTTCTTTTTTTTTTTTTCTTTTTCTTTCTTCTCTTACCTTTATGTTCCTTTAGTGAACACTTTAACCTCGGATACTTACTATCAAACTGTACTAACAAAAGATGATGACCTACCCCACAATTAGTAATCCCCTGGTTAATACTGATCAGACAGTAATACTTGGTGAAGGACTTGGATCCCTTATTCAACAAAATGTTAAGTTGCCATGCTGAGTTCAGACGGCCAATCAAAGGCTCCATAAACAACCAGGCTAAGCCGACATATCGCTTTTGAGATCACTATCCATTGAAGGCAATTATAACATAACCACAGCAACATGATACAGATCCATCTGCAGACTTAGATTCCTCACCAACCAAGCCTCCCAATGGGGCTGAGGTCATAGACAAATCCTTGGACAATTCTTCTACTCCCACTCTTTTGAACCAAAGAAGATCCGTTACCCGACACCACAGGAGACATCATAGAGATCAAACCTGCCACTCTAACCGGATACCTGGTTTTCTTAGTGAACTGATCTCCCCCATGACAACCCTCAACCGTTCTGGACCTAAAACATCATGTTATCTCAGAAAAGACAACCATTAACCCAGACCACATTACTAAAGACCCTAGGTCTCATTGGAACAAAGAGACTCTACAACAGAGGTGATTTAACCTCTGCTGAAAAGAGGGAAAGACTCTCCTTAGGGGGTATTGCAACACGGCAAGCATATGCATAGGGAGACACCCCAACTTTTGAGACCACGCTGGGTTGTCAAAATCCATTGACCAAAAATACTGTCGGTCAACTTAAAACCCTGAGATAACTTTAGGATACAACATCCTTGGGAAGGAACATAAGATCTTTCTGATCTCTCGCCCCTTTCTAAGACTATCTAGAGGGTATTAACGACTCTCTTATGCAAACCCGTGGTAGTCAGAGAGGGTAATGTTAAACTCAATGTTTTATTTGACGTTTTGTTGCAGTTATTACTCTTTACAGTTAAAGTAATAGTCATTGCTATTTGCATGTTCAATGGTTAAATGTTAAATGCATTTGAAATCCAAGTTTAAACAGCTTTGTTTTATGAGGCTTTGCAATATCACGAGACTACTTTTGATTTACAAACTCCTCATACTAACAGCTTAACTATATGCGTCTACTAGTTGTCTTTGATAACTTTACCTATTTAACTACACAATGGCAAATTCTGAGCCACAAGACACCACATATGGGCCTCCCATACCCTGCTAACACAATATTTACCCCTCTTGGAACACAACACTAATTCACAGTCAGCTATAACTAAAGCCAAGTCACTCGTAGATCAACTCCTGACTCCCTTATACACACAATACATCACAACATAGCACCCTGTCCCCCTCACAGGGTAAGCCAAACTATATGATATGCCACACTAGACTACACCATATTCACAGTCACACTTCCCCATCAACCTCCCCTTACCACATTTACTGTTCCCTGACAATCTGCGGGATACACATTACACTTACACATACAAGAACGTACGTCGAGTTTCATCCCCCCCTAGTGAAGATCAATTTAATCTAAATACGCGTACTCTCTAAAACACATCACTAACACCTCCAGCACCAGCTAACGCAGGCTGTTAGCATACCTTAACTGTTAAGCCAGTCCTTGACAGCAGCTGGTAGATACCTGTTATCTGTGAAGACATTTAACATCTAGCACAGACTAACGAACCCTCACCCCCCCTAGCCCCCCTTTCATCACTTTTTCTCCCTTTTTTCTTTTTTTTTTCTCTTTCTTGTAGTACAACCTAGAACACTTACCCTAGCCCCAACAGCCAAAGAATGGCTTACACCTCCCTAGGTAACCACCCAACTATAATTTCCCATAATGTGAAAGGCCTTAACACACCTGAAAAACGAACACTGCTACTGCATGAACTCCAAAAAATAAGACCAGAAGTTGTCTTCCTCCAAGAGACACACATTAAGGCAGACAACATACCTAAAATTTATGATAAACACTTCCCGCAAGTTTACCACGCCCCCAATCCCCTGCAAAAAACGAAAGGGGTTTCAATTTTATTGCACAAATATACAGACTTTGTCATCTCCCAACAGCTACAAGACCCCCTAGGGAGATTCCTCTTTATAAACGGATTATGGCACAACAAATTGGTAATACTGGCAAATGTATACTTTCCAAATACTGGCCACCTCACTTTCTGCAAACATCTGATAGAGAAATTACATAACTCTGCTAAGGGATGTATCATCCTCGGCGGAGACTTCAACATCCCACTAAGCCCCCTGCAGGACACCTCAAACGGTAAATCTAGCATTACCTTTAGAATCCTAAGAGGGATCAAGACACAACTTAACTCACTTACCCTAATAGATACATGGAGACTGATGCCCTCAAAAGACAAAGATTACACATTATTTTCCAATCCTCACAATAAACACTCCAGAATCGACTACATTTTTATCTCCCAGAGAGACCTCCCCCTCCTTAGATCAACAAACATAACAATTAAGTCCTTCTCAGATCACTCACCCATAGCGATTACGCTAGACATCACAGACCAACCACCAAAATCATGTAACTGGCGCCTAAACCCCACACTACTTATGGATCCCACCCTATTCAAACAATACAGGCAGCTATTAAAGGTTATTTCGAGCTAAATCTGACAGAGGACATCAATCCGATCACAATCTGGGAAGCACACAAATGTGTTATACGTGGGGAACTCATAAGACTAGGCTCATATAAGAAAAAACAGAACGCCGGGGCCCTGTCCGCTCTGACTCAGAAAATCGCCACTTTGGAAGCACAACACAAAAGGTCCCAAATGGACGAGTAGCTAATGATCTTGCAGAAACAAGAGAGCAACTCCTCACGATGCTTAATCTTAAAGCAAAACGCATCTTATTCCGAAGAAAAGGTTTTTATTAGGAACATAGAGACAAAGGTGGCAGGTTCTTGGCCAGGGCACTCAGGGCCTCCGAGCGTTCGACCAATATCACATCCATCAGAAACAAACGCGGTGACACGGTACAGAGAACGGACCAAATTGCCGCTATTTTTCATGAATACTATACTAACCTATATAATATTTACTCAACACCGAAACCAACGGGGGTAGAAGGAAACAGACAACAAATTCTTATTGATTATTTAAAAGACAGTGGTATGCCCACCTTATCCACTGAAGATGCAGAGTCACTGGAGGACCGGATCTCAACGGATGAACTCACATCTGTCATTAAAAGTCTGAAGCCAGGGAAAAGCCCGGGCCCCGATGGCTTTACGGCTTTTTACTATAAATCCTTCTTAGACATATTAAAACCCCTCCTCCTTCAAGCCCTTAACCATCTTCAACAACCGCAAAAAATCCCAGATACCTTCACGTTAGCTCATGTAGCTCTAATCCCTAAACCTGATAAGGACCACACAATCTGCTCAAACTTCAGGCCAATCTCGCTTCTTAATACAGACACCAAAATCCTGGCCAAGGTGGTTGCAAATCGTCTGCATAATCGTTGCATAAAGCGAAGGTCGAAGGTCTTCTCCTGTCCACCGACGCGGAGAAGGCCTTTGATAGGGTCGCCTGGGACTACTTATTTGCGACGTGCAACTACATTGGCCTGACACCTCATATGATGACCTGGATACATTCATTATATCAAACACCGCAAGCAAAACTCAAGGTAAACAATACGTTGTCTGATACAGTATATATAAACAATGAAACTGCCCCTTATTGCCACTGCTATTCATTCTGACCCTAGAACACCTCATTAGAACAATTAAACAGAATCCAGATATTGACGGTTTCAAACTAAATTCATCCACATACAAAATAGCGGCCTACGCCGATGACTTACTGTTTTTCCTCACCAAACCCCGCACATCAATCCCTAGCCTAATGAAAACCTTTGAAATCTTTGGATACATATCAAACTTCAGAATTAATTATTCCAAATCAGAAGTCATGAATCTGTCTCTTCCCCAAGATGTAGCAACAGAGGTCCAAAACTCCTGCCCCGCCAACTGGCAACATGCAACCCTCAAATACCTAGGTATACATCTCACGTCACGTATTGATAACATATATCATGCAAACTTCAAACCTCTATTAGATAAAATACAAAAAGATCTCAAACAATGGCACCAACAACCGTTCTCCTGGTTCGGTAGGGCAGCCATAATTAAAATGAACACACTCCCTAAAATCCTATATCGCGTCCACACACTCCCTATCAAACTCCCCACACGCTTTTTTAAGCAACTTGACTATATCATCCGTACTAGACCTCGAATCAGCCTTGAAACACTCACCAAACCTAAAACACTAGGAGGCATTGGTCTGCCCAACTTCAAACTATACTACTATGCTACCCACCTGACACGGATAATAGATTGGAGCTGCCACAGTAAAAACAAAGACTGGGTAGAAAACAAACTCTCCCCATTACCAGTAAGATTTCTTCCGTGGTCCCAGTGGAATAAACTCCCTACTGAGATAAATCACACCCAATAGAGGGGGCGACCCTCTCCATCTTCCACTCATTAATCAAAGAAATGCATATCTCCTCCTCTCCAAGTCCCCTAACGCCCATTGCTTCGAACCCCGACTTTCCCCCAGGCTTATCTAAAGGATACATACCTCCTAAGGACCATATGACTCCCCTCCTAGTCACACATTGCATTAAAGGTAAAAAGATCCTCCCATGGGAGGATATCAATACTCATTTGAACCTACAAGGCCACCTACCCTTCTGCACATACAGACAACTACACAACTTTCTCTCCTCTCTGGACAAAGACAAGCTCCATAGGCCTCTCTCCCCATTTGAAACTTTCTGTCTTACAGGGGAACCAATTAACAAAACCACTTCCCTATCATATAATTGGCTATTAACAGCCAGAGATATGGAGCCCCCCAAATCCCGTCTCCTTTGGGAACGATCACTGCAAACTAAGTACACAGACGATCAATGGCTGAAGACATCTACACCCACAAGTGCTCAATCAGCACTAGATCACAAGAGATGTCCTAGAAGTTACTGACTCATTGGTACGTGACCCCACCAAACTTAGTAAATGGTACCCCACAACCTCAGACATCTGTTGGCGCTGTAACCAAAACAAAGGCACTCTGGTCCATATATGGTGGGAATGCCCCGCCATAACCATCTATTGGAACATAGTGAAATCCACGATTAGACTCATCACTGACACCAATATAGCATTAACACCATCATGTTGCCTACTCCACATCATCCCAGGGCCACTGAAAAGATACAAAAGATCCCTTAACAGACACCTTCTAACTGCAGTGAAGTTACTTATCCCTAGATACTGGAAAACTACACATACCCCCACATTGAAGGAATGGCTCTATGAAACTGATCTCATCTATAATATGGAGGAAACTGCTGCTATTGCCAACGAGACATCTGAACAGTTTCATAAACTGTGGACTCCTTGGACTATATTCCGCTACTTGGATAATTACACAACCCTGACAACACATCAATTTACCCCCCAACTTAACACATAAATTAAGACTATACACTGCCCATAAACTAAGATGTCTACATAAAACAATACTCCAAAGAGTCCAATTACCACATCGCCCACCTGATTTATTACCTAAAATCAATATCGTCATACCTCAGTCTACTAACTCCAACAGACCTAAATGCAGATGCCAGCGTTCACCAGATCCCCCCCCCCAGTTCCTGACACAGCTTGTACCCGTCAGGGGTGTCGGTACGGGGTGCGGGATCCCCATAGCACAACACACTATATCCCCCAATTTTTCCAAACACTATGAAGGAGCGCTGGCCCCCTAACCTAGGTATTAAGCCCAACATAATACCCCGGTCTTGTACGCACCCTGATTTTATGCAATGTTAATATAGGTTTGTTACTACCTCTAGCCTCTCCCCCTGATCTCCAAATGTTAGAACTGGGGGCGTGGCCTGGACGTGGATGTGAGCGGACGCCAGAGAGCTCCAGACATCAGGGTTCAATCCGCGTGCATCCGACCATCTGGGACCTGGGTAAGAGGCATCTCTGCCATCACTAGCCTCCCCGTCCCCTCCGCTACAAAACAAGGCCATTCTTCTGTGGATCAGAGGCTCCGGTCCGCAACGCCAAAAATTTAGTCCCCGGCTTTTGTGGCCTAGCCGCAGGGATGCGGGCCGTGTCTCCTACGGCCCCCACGCTGGCCATCTACCTTCCCAGACACCTCCACGCAACCATCGGGGACCCACCATGCCCCAACAAACCCTGAGCTGAGCTCGGAAATAACGCTGCACCCTCGGCCTTGCAGCGGCGATCTGAGGCCTAGTGACAGCCGCCAGCCGCGGACTAAATTTCACCCGGTCCCCGGCCCACTCACCCCTAGGGCTCTAGGAGTCTGCTGGCCCGCAACCTCGGCGGCCACTCATACACAGTGGGGTATCCAGAGACAATCAGGGGGTGCAGATTTTGTGATAAGGCCCTCAAGGCCTAAACGGTGGCCATCTTGGTCCACCCAGACTCTCCAACTCTCCACACAGGACATAGGAGCGGCCATCTTGGTACACCCATAGTGTACACCCATAGTCACTGCTTCAGCACCTAAGCAGACCAAAACGGCCATTTTGATACACCACACCTTATTCCCTTTGTGACAGTATAAAAGACCTTTGCAGTTCTACTTCAGGGACAGCCATCTTGCTACACCTGCCACCCAACCACACAGCCCGTGCAGACTATCTTGAGGGTCCCCGGGGCTGCTGCAGAGGCAAACACCCAGACAATCCACTCAGTACTCCCTGCTTCTGTTTCTGGGTGCTCTGGATTATCAATAAAAATGAGGAAAGGAAAGGAAAAGGGAAGAAGGGGAGGGAGAGGGGGTAAATCTCTCTCAGTAAAGCGGACATCTTAGAACACCCTCGCTGCTTTGGCTAGCTCCCAGCGCTGCAACAATTGTATGGGGCTGCTGTTTAAAACAATGAACTCAGGGGGCGTGGCTTAGTACACGGACAAGATGGCCGCCTGAAAAGAGGAGCTTTGGCACCGCAGGGGGAACACATAGCCTTTACAGTGAAGTTTTGGAGGGGATGGGGAAAATCGGGCGTCAACTGCCCTTTACACACACCCCACACTCACAACCGGGGCGAAATCTCCCGGAACTGTTTCGATCCCAGCCCTCTAAAGCAATTGAGTCCTCATCTTCCCGCCTGGTCCATAAACCAGCAGATATGGCGAAGAAGCAAGCAGAGGGGACACCTAGCAGGAAAACACAGGTAGACCAAGACATGTTGCTTGACCTGCTACAACAAGTCCCTAAGATGACAGACCTTCAGCACATTGCTTCAGATATTAAAGGAGCACTAAACAATGCAGTACATGAACTGAAGGATGAGCTGCAAGGGGTCTCGGACAGACTGGAGGAAGTGGAGCGTGCAGCAGGCCGCCATGATGAGGATATAAAAGAGCTGAAACAATATGGAACAAAATATCAGCTCCACATGATAGAGTTACAGAGACGCCTGGAAGATCTCGATAATCGCGGTCGCAGGAGGAATTTAAGGATTAGGGGAATTCCAGAGACGGTGGAACATGACCAGATCCCACTAGCCCTCCAATAGCTTGTGAACAACATTACAGAAAGAGCACAGGATACCCCAGTGGATTTCAAACGAGCACACAGGGTGCTAAGACCTAGGGGTAGAGAGAGTGACCCCCCGAGAGACATTATATGCTGCTTCACGGATTACAAGCTAAAAGAGGAAGTAGCTGTCCGAGCTAGAGAGCAAGAAGACATTCGCTTCAATGGATCTGAAGTCAAAATCTTCCAGGATCTCTGCAAAATCACCCTAAACCACAGGAGGGCACTGCGGCCCATTCTATCAGCTCTAAGAGATCGTCACATAATATACAAATGGAGATTCCTGTTCGGTCTCTGTGTTACATTACAGGGACGATCCTTCACCATGCACACACCTGTAGACCTCCCGCAGTTCTTCGAGTTTACCGGCCTCCCAGCCATACCTGACCCAGAATGGTACCAGGAGTTCGCCGTTCCAGAAGCATGGAAAGAACTCTCTCCTCCTCCACTTGAGCAGCGCACTCCTGGCCGCCGTCAGAACTCCACTCCATATCGACGCAATCGGAGGGACCAGCACGTGGCTATGGCTCCGATGAACCAAGAGGAACCAGATGGTGAATAGCATATGGAGTTCTGATGAACCAGCTTCTCCATCGCTAATGGTCAATTTCACAGTGCACGCCCATCCCTCCTCTACCCTTAACCCTTTCCCATCCCAGCCTGAAGTATTACTGAGAACAGATAATCCCTTGGACCAGACTCTTCGAATAAGAACGAAGCATAAGTAATCCAAGATCGTATAACTACCTTAAGGCAGATAGCTTGATCTTAAACACCTCTTTTTGAGTGCCAGCTTTAGATACTGGTAGACCAAACCTAACAAGCCTACCAACGAGGATGTCGACTTACGGATGTATGCAGCTTTAACCTACCCTTTTCTGTTTAGTGGTGTTTTTCTGACATCATTTTCATGAGACATATATAAATGCTTACTTAATAATAATATCAGAGCGTTGGGAGGGCTCCGTAGCTGGCAGCCCGGGAGCGGGGGATCCACAGTTAGCCGATGCCCCCCTACAGGGAGACCAAACACTTTAAATCCAAGTTGTTGTCTAACCTGAGCCAGCTGTCCCTTTGTAGACTGAACGAAAGACACTCGGCTGACACGGGATGGAACTATACATGTTGAACTCATAGCAAAGACTAGCATCGGAGACGAAGCTCCCCCCTCCCTTTTTCTTAACGGTTCTGACTTTAGGATAACTTGTATTCATAAAGTTGAAATAACAATGTTTTTTTGTCTGTTGCCCTGTTCTCGTTGGTTCTTTATGTTAATGAGTAGTGAAATTTGAACAGGAAACAACCAGCGGAGGGATCAGAGGCATACCTCGATATGCCCTTCTCTCTGACCGGAGAGACCAATAGTTCCCAGGGCTTTACAACAATTGTTAACCTATCCCCAGATTAAACAAAATGTATAGAGTAATGGTGATAACTTCCCCTTACACTACATTTCTCCCATGAATATGATCAAACCATAATTCTAATACTTTATCTAAGCTGCCTCCTCCCCTCCGCTAGACCCTGCCCTTCTAATATAACTGGTTTCTGAAAAGCGGGCTTTCACATAAGAAAGAACTCACCCCGAGACTTCTAAGATAAGATAAGACATGCAGAGATATACCCTTCAGGTGTTCCCCGCTATGAAGGTGCCATCTCTCTCCTCCCCGTGCTAACCCATCAACCCCACCATCAGTCCAGCCTAACTGGACTGTCCTATTTGAGGTGATTAAAGAGAGCTGGAGCCTAGCGCCAGCACTCATTCACCCTCGTACACGTCCTAGTGACAACCTGTTTCTTTTTTTCTTTGTTTTCTTTTTTTTTTCTCTGCCTGCCTTCCTCTTTACCTCCCTGATTCTTTTCTTATCTCCTATCCCTCCCCCTCTATCTTTTTTCCCTCTCAAAGACAAGTAGACCTCATCAGAGTCATAAGTCCACACGACAAGCACACAAAAATACATAATGAAGAACTCTCTGACCCTTAGGGTCCTCTCACTAAACACCAGGGGACTAAATGTCCCGGAAAAGAGATCCATGACCCTCAAGGAGATACATAGACTTCACCCACACATTGCATTTATTCAAGAGACCGCGATCCGAGGTCGAGAGAAATTAGTGGAGTTTATCCTGTCAG
>BLSH010545181.1:505608-516607 GCA_018402905.1 Glandirana rugosa | reverse complement strand
AGACACTCGAACTAAGGGAAAAATGTATCAGACAATATAAGAAACATTGAAAATTTACTACCATCACAAGGAAGTAAAAATATAAAAATTTACGAGAAAAATTTAATACATATTTACAAACTTGAATAAAACCAGAAAATTTACATAACGGATATCTTTATACAAAATGTCACACAAACGTATGTCAACTAAACTTCGTAAGGGTAAATATCAGACACAAGAAATTGATCAACTAGAGAAACCTGCATGATGTATGACACACAAACCATAAAGAAGTCGGTCGAGGACCAAACTTTCACTTTTCTATGTCGCCGCTGAGTACCAGTGACCATAACATTATTTAATTTGATGTAAGCTGGGGGGCTAGGGAGCCGCTGTATCTTTTCACTTTCAAACCAGGAGCTGGCTGAAGAAATACCAAACACACAGTATGTAGTACGTCCAAAGAGATCAACTAGTTAAAGAACACAGACTATAAATGGGAATGCTTCAAATCAACTGTATGCAAACACACTGTAAAACATATTTCTATAGGCAATACATTTAAAAGACCAAAATAAGTTCAAACATTTATACATAATTTAAAAAGAGCATTTAAAAATATAAAAATGAAGGAACACTACCATCATTTAAAAGTTACAAAGAATATAACAGACTATGTAAAAAGGGAATCAAGCTCACAGAAATTCAAAATGGATGACAGGTTTTAAAGAGAGTAGGATTAACAACCCCCCAAAAAATATATATATATATATATCACTAGTAAATAAGGTCACGTCTGAGCATGCAGGCCCTTTACAAGATAATTTAGAGTTGGTGACTAAGGACAAAGAAAGGTCAAATTTATTAAATAGCTTCTTTAGTTCTGTGTATAAAGAAAATGGGGGTACTCAAGTAAATAATGAGGATAGTATTGACACAGCCCCAAATGAACTAAAATGACTCAAAATTGATATAGTTCAGAAACATTTAGACATAATAAAGGTGAATAAGCATGTGGACCAGATAGCTTGCACTCACATATCCTCAAAGAGTTGAGCTCTTTTACTTCAAAGTCACTGTTTCTAATTTTTTAGAGGCACTTTAATGACTGACATAGTACCTCTGGTATGGCATAAGGCCAATGTGGTGCCTATATTTAAAAAAGGATCAAAGTCTTTACCCAATGACTGCAGACTTTTTAGTTTAACTTGTATAAGTGCAAAGATACTTGAGAGTTTGATAAAAATGTAAGTTTTTTTTATTTTTAAATGAGGAAATAAGCAAAAACATAGACAAAGAATTGGCTGTAGATATTGTATACTTAGATTTGGCACAGTTCCCCTCACATAGCTAATGTGTAAGGTAAAGTCTATAGGCTTAGTTTGTAAATGGATAGAAAACTGGCTAAAAGTCTGTCTTGATTACTGATTCATAGTCTGAATAATATATGGTTATTAGTGGTGCACCCAAAGGTTTAGTGTTGAGACCCTTCTTTTTAACATATTTATAAATGATATAGGGGTATAATTTCAGTGTTTGCAGATGACACCAAGCTATGCAGTGTAATGATGTCCTTTTAGGAAGTCTTCATCTTAGAAGCCACCTTCAATGCACTATTTAATTGGGCAACTATGTGGTATCTGGAATATGCATTTCAGTTTTGGGCACCAGTGCACTAAAACTATATTGGAGAACTGGAGAAAGAGGAGATGAAGGCAACCAAACTGATAAGAGGCATGGAGGCGCTCAACTATGAGGAAAGATATGCTGAACTGAATTTATTCTCTCCTGAGGGGAGTAGATAAAGGGAGAATATGAAGAGTAGGGGCACTCTTTTTGTCTGGAGGAAAAGAGATTTAACCTCCATGTATGGAAAGGCTTCTTCACAGTAAGAGCTGTGAAAATGTGGAATATACTCCGTCAAGAACTAGTTCTGGCAGGTAAGTTCAAAGATTTAAAAAAAAGCAGCTGTATGCATTTCTAAATACAAAAAAGTATAATTTGGGGTCATCCTGGGGGATCAGGAAGGAAGGAATCTCCCCAACCCCCCAAACCAAATTAGATCAAGCTGTTCTGTTTTTTTTTTTTTTTTGGCTTCCTCCACATCAACTGTGGGTATAAGATTGTGTATATTGAGGATTTACATTTGTTTTTTTCTATTGGTTAACTACATGAACATGTGTCTTTTTTCAACCTAACCATGTAACTATCGGTCTCTTAGAGCCAACTGTAGAGCCAAGCACACACGGGGCGGGCATAATCTGAACAGCACAAGAAACCAATCAGGTGTTTTACAGTGCAAGAAGCATGTTGCAAGGAAGATAAAACAGAGTGACAGAGGGATAAGCTTATCAGTGTGCTGCTTATTCTGTTTCCATTCAATCACAGGGCAAACCTGCAGTTAAGAAATTTCAGGTCCCCTTCCCTGTAGGGCAAATCCCATTGGCAAGTAAATTGCCTCTCATATATGTAGTTCCTCTATGTATTTAGCCATTTACCAGGAGATCAGCTTTTAATCAATTGCTGAAATTAGCCCAAAAGAACACCAATGTGCCCTTGGTTTATATCATTGTTCATTTATTGTGAAAGAAAAACATAACAACAGATATCCCAAAAGCTCAAATTGGAAAAAAAAGAGCCTGTATGCCAAATGTCTGTAAAACTTTGATGAAACAATGACTTTTAAAACATCCAGAGTTACAGATTAAAGGCTAAGGTAACTGGCATTACTTGGGATGTAGGAAAAAGTATGGCCCGTGGTCACATCAAAGCTTATATAGCATATTTTTACAATATTCTCATCCAAATATATTTATTCATGAGCTATTTGGTTTAAATTTAAATACATTTTTACTGTGCTACTGTCATCCAAAATTTCAGCTAACAGCTTTACTTCAGAGTAAAGGGGCAAAAACGAATTTTATTAGTCTGAGTTCTGTACTGCTCGAATATATTTCACTGATTTAAAACAAGAAATACAACATTTAGCCACTAGGTGGTAATAAAGCTGAAATTTAGGTATGATTTTTTTTAATGGTCACAGCTTGTAAGTATAGATTTGCCATACCTGTGAGATCTCTGCAGAATCTGCTACTATAGCGGTCACTTCTAGCTTCCAGATCCTGTGCCAAGTGGATGCCCTGTTGCTTAGTGCATTGGTTCTCAACCCTGTCCTCAAGTACCCCCAACAGATCATGTTTGCAGGTTTTCCTTTATCTTACACAAGTGCTTTAAATCAGAGTCAATGGCTTGGTATTTTGGACAGCTATTTTATCTAGGAGAAATTCCCAAAACATGGCCTATTGTGGTTACTTGAGGACAGGGATGAGAGCCACTGGCTTAGTGAACACAGGAGATCACTTGCTCAGTACAGTCACCATTCAGAAGCACTTTGCACTGTCTCAGTGAATGCAAAGCTTTCTCTAATTGGATGAGGTGGAGAGGTGAGATGGTAACATCAACATATTTTGCTCCATTTGCACAAAACAAACGTTCATACAATTTCACCATATGATAAAGTTGAAACACCGCGCTACATCAAATACCTCTTAGGTGAGTTAAGTGCAAGAAATGCTGCTGCTTTAAAAATTGTACAAAAAAAAATGAAAACTAAAAACAATGAATTTTCAGCAGCGCAAACATAAGCAGTTCTATGTGCCTCAATATTGCAAACAATGTCCAGTAATAAAGTGCAATATTCAATATATGAAAAAGTGCAAGTGCTCAAAACAGTCCAAAGAGTGAATTGCAAAACATCACTCATGGTAAGATTGCAGGTTGGTATCCACTAAAAATCAGGAACTTCATCCACCGGTGTCACCACGTGCAAAACATATACACACACTGAGGCTCACCAGATGTATGTTAATCAAGCAGCATCATCAATCCTGTAAGGCCAACTGTCGCATCCGTGTCCCCTTCAAGGTCAGTTACTGACACGGGTAACAGACCACTCAGTTATCATACATCAATGACTGTTTATGATGTTATACATGTAAGTGCAATTTTAATGGATTAAAGCTCAATTTTTTAAATGATACACTATGAGAGGCTCTCTTGCTATTTCTTTCCTTGTTTGAGTAACTGGCTTTGAAGGGGACACAGAGGTGACAGTTGACCTTACAGGATTGATGATGCTGATTGATTAACATACATCTGGTGAGCCTCAGTGTGTGTATATGTTTTGCACATGGTGACACCGGTGGAGGAAGTTCCTGATTTTTAGTGGATACCAACCTTGAATCTTACCACGAGTGATGTTTTGCAATTCACTCTTTGGACTGTTTTGAGCACTTGCACTTTTTCATATATTGAATATTGCACTTTATTACTGGACATTGTTTGCCATATTGAGGCACATAGAACTGCTTATGTTTGCACTGCTGAAAATGAATTGTTTTTAGTTTTCAATTTCACCACATGAATTGCTATGAGATTTTTTTTTATAAACATATCCTTAAAGTACACATGTCAAGTATATCAGCAAATCTTAAGTACCTTTCATAATCCTCTAGAAGACTTTGGTGGGCCTTGAGATTTCTTTGATTCTGGGTATATATTATACACAGGTTAATGACTTCTGTGTAAATTGCCCCACCCCCTGGTGGACCTAAAAACAATGTTTTTTTTACAGCTGCATTTATTAAATATGTACAGTGGTACAGACACACAGAGGTATATATACACATAGTCAAACAAAAGTGTACATCAAAGCATACAGCAGATATGAATGACCCAAATAGTATTACAGATGGCAGTCTAAGAATGTGGTGTGCTTTACCCAAGATACACCCACACATTGTAGAGCCTTGATAGCAGGGGGCAAACAATTTCCAGTGACTAGTCGGATGCACAGAAATGCAACTGAAAACCATAGAAGATATTTGCAAGCACAATAAATAATATGTATTTTTGTACAATATATAGTACATTTTGGACATTTGATATGCTGTAGACTTCCTTGAAGTACATGGTACTACAGTGCTTATTGTATTAAATAATCAAAAGGTTTTTCCTGCGTGATCTGAAACACTTACGAGTACATAAGAATCAGATTTTTATGAAAAATATAATGATGTCCTACCTGACTTTTAAATTTCCTTGTTGTGGCTGTCCATCGTACACTGATAGAATGTCAAAATCTTCCTCCAGAGCAAAAATGTGAAATGACAGTTGTATCCTGTTTCTTTCACCAGTGATTATTATCCATGTACAGTTTGCATAATTTGGATACCCGTGTGGAAATCCTGGACTTTCGATTGTACCATTAGGACCCTGGACTAAACCACCACAGTTTTGCCCTGTAAAAGAAAACACACAGATTCTTATATTTATATTCAAATGTAGATAGTACACATTGCATTTAAACTAACTGTGACTGCATGATTCTAACAAAACTTTTTTGAGGGAGGGAGAAATGATTAAAGCCTAAACAAAATCAGCACGAGGGTTGGTACTTACAGCTGATGAGATATGTTATATGCTGTGGGGGTTAATGCAGCTGCTGGACCTGTCATAGAAACTCGGCAAGAGTGTTGACTATGCTCGCCCTTTCTGCTCCTCTCCTCCATTCAGAGAAGATGCACTATATCTTCCATCAGTAAAAAGTGATCTATAAATGGAGGCAGACATTTCAATCATCCACCCATTCTTTGTTCATAGACTGCATTTCATTCGTGGAAACTATAGTACAGCTACTTTGAATGGAAAACACAAGACAAGCATGTAACCTCTTGTGTGCCTTGGGACCTGGATGGAGAGAATGTGGGGGCACTGGATCAGTCTGTCATCCGTGGACCATGGGTGGAAAGTCCAAGGTGTCCATTGAGGTCTCAGAAGGTAAAATGCTGGCTTTAGATGGCTGCAGACTCTGAAAAGAGCTATAAGTAACTCTGTGTGGGCATAGAACAGAAAAAGAGCAGCGCCAATCTAAGTGCAGCAGTATAAAAACATCTTTATTAACCACTTCAATACTGGGCACTTAAACCCCCTTCCTTCCCGGACCAATTTTCAGCTTTCAGCGCTGTTGCAGTTTGAATGACAATTGCGCGGCCGTGCGACACTGTACCCATATGAAATTTTTATCATTTTTTTCACACAAATAGAGCTTTCTTTTGGTGGTATTTAATCACCCCTGGGGTTTTTATTTTTTGCGCTATAAATTTAAGACTGAAAATTTTCAAAAACAATGCATTCTTTCTACGTTTCTGTTATAAAATTTTGCAAATAAGTAATTTCTCTTCATAAATTTTGACCAAAAATGATACTGCTACATGTCTTTGGTAAAAATAACCCAAATCGGAGTTTATTTGGTGTTGGCGGACAGACAGATGTGACGGGGACTGTGACAGATGTGACGGGGCATACAGATGTTTGGTGTATGGTGACAGATGTGACGGGGACTGTGAGTGTGACAGATGTTTGGGGACTGTGACAGATGTTTTGGGGACATACAGATGTTTTGGGGACTGTGACAGATGTTTTGTGTATGGTGACAGATGTGATGGGGGACATACAGATGTTTTGGGGACTGTTTATGGGGACACTTATATGTACAGGGACAGGGGTATCAGTGTGCTTGGTGCACTGTGTGGGGGGCGATCTGTGACAGCTTTCTGCATGAAATTCTCATCATGCAGAGAGCTGTTACCTATCCGCAGATTCCACCATCCCCCCCCCCCGCATTGAGCTCTCACTGAGCTCGGCGGGGAGAGAACTGTCACAGAGACGTTCGTCTCTGTTTACAATGTGACGGCTGTGATTGGACACAGCCGTCACATGATCGGGAGGGCCAGTCACTGCGCCCGTATACCGATCTATGCTCAGCTGGATCCTGTGATCATAATGATCACAGGATCCAGCAGCAGCGCGCCGCGTGGCTGCGCTGCGAGCTCCCGTTCTGCAGGACATAAATACACGTCCTGTCAGAACGGGGAAGCTCCCACCCGGCCGTATATGTACAGTGGCTGGGTGGGAGGTGGTTAAAAAGACAAATGATAACTCACAAGATAAAAGGGTTGTCAGTGCATGTGTGGCAATAGGCCTTATGTTGAGGTTCATCCACTCTTTCAGGAGGTCGGGCTGCAGGCGGAGAACACTGGTTGCCGCTGGTGGCTTCCAGCACTTCCAGAGACTCAGATGGATCTCAGGACATCACTGCTGGGTGCAGGGTGGAGTGGGAGGTGCTCACGTTCGGAGCATTCATTCTCCTTCCTCAGGCATCCTGAGGAAGGAGCATGAATGCTCTGCAATACACCCAGTGACGTAAGCGTGTGACCCGCTCCCCCCTCTGATGTCACATGACATCAGAAGGGGCGGGGTCACCCGCTTACATTTCTGGGTGGCCCCGTCCTGCCATATAAATGAACTGTCAAAGCAAACAGTGAGCAGGCGGTGGGAACCCTCCCAACAGGGAGCAGCTGTGCGTGCTGTCTGCTGCACAATGCATTATGGGGAGCTCCACGGTGGTGAAGTCGTCCCATAATGTTCTAGGTCGTTCGGGGGGCTGAACAAATGGTTGAATGTCCCGTGTGTTCGGCTGTTCGCCGAATGTCCGAACATCAAAAGTTGGGCCCGAACTAATGCTCGGGCTGAACCGTTCACCCATCCCTAGTAAAAAGGTAAAGGAGGGTTTATTTTTGCCATCTTTGTCCCATTGGGGAGATTTTCCTTCACTTGTGCCATAGCCAAACAGGAAGTGAGAGGAAATCCCTGCAAATCAAGGGAATTTCTTAGGGACCCCCAGGTCACCAGAACTGGTGTCCCCATTGGAAGATTTCCCCTCTATTACTTTTCAGGGGACAAGTCAAAATATGGGATTTTCTTTTACTTTCATTTTCAATGATAATGGTAAACAGGACAAATAGAGAGGGTGGATTTCCCTAACGGGGACACAGACAGCAATAAAAAACTAACAGATATTCTAATCCTTCTCCCCTCTATTAGTTATACTTTAAGTAAATAGCTTAAAATGTGCTATTTGCTCAGCATTCATATTGCTAAAACTTGCTTATGTGAAAGTAATGTTGCAAGGGATTTTTAGCTGAGTCGAGTCAACGATTTCTCTGCAGGCTTGGAATGGAATATCCTCTGCCACTCAGGATAGGCAGATAAATCTGTAGAACAGGAGCACATCTCAAGATATTTGTGGCGTTAATTAAGTGAAGGCAATTTTACAGCTGTTAGTCACATAATCCTCTCTATACTCACCATTTGCTAGCTTAAAGGAAACCTTACCCTTTAACGCTTTAAGCATATTAAATAATTGAATTGTCTCATGCTATCAGAAAGGGGTATTTGAATCTGGAGGGTTTTTTCCACTAACTATACTTTTTCTCTGCTAATTTTTCATGTACATTATGTTCATTCTGTAGTAAGGATTTGTAGTTCTGTTCACCAGTATCGTACTTCCAACCTTGCCCAATGAGCCACCAAATAGGTTATGCCACCAGTTCCTCGGTTCACTGCAGGTGTTTATGTCACCTCTCTGCCTTTGTCCAATAAGTCGGCAGGTGAGCAAAAAAGCATTATTATAAATAGTAGGATTACATTTCAGGCTATGCAGAGATGTGTGAACCAGGAACTTGGAAAAAAGTCATTTGGCAGGCAAAGTAGTTGAGAAAAATGTATCTCAAATGTGTATTTTACTGTTTGCCTGGAATACTGCTTTATCTTTGGGTGAATCATCACACCTATTTATTCTAAAATTTGATTTTTTAGTGCAAGCTTTAAACAAGTAACAGCAATTGATTGGAGAGCTGCACTTAAGACAATCACCCACATACATTCCAACCTCCTCTGCAATCATTACTGTCTCGCTTACTGATAAGTGGGGTTTTACTTAGCGCTAACTATTGATATTCTTTGTTAGACCACGCAATCACAGGAGTAATCTCTTACTATATAGATGATCAATAAAAGTGGAATTTCTCTCACAAACCCTGCATTTTGTGGACATCTATTTGTTCTTCTCCATACTGCTGGTGGAATTACTTGACTGTATATAGTCCACTGTATATTGTTACATGGAAATTATACTGTTTATATCAATAACCCCCTGCAAAGACAATTTACTGATACAAAAAATAATTTCTTTATGCATTTAAACAATATATCTTTCCAAAGTATTCAGCTCTCTATGGACCAAATTAAAGACTCACCTTAAAAAATAAATAAATGCACATTTTTTTGCAGGTAAAAATATGTGCATTTATTTATTTATTTTTCTTGGGAGCCTGTAAAGCATTAGGAGCCTGTAAAGCATCTGCTGATCGTGGGTGCAATGTCAGGCTCTTGCAGACTGTCAGTATACTGTCTGCCTGTACCTCCCACACAGTTAACTTCAGGAAGCTCAATGGACTACTAGAATGCTCACCAGCACCCTCACAGTTCATTTAGAACTACTGTCTGTCAGCCACAATGGTTGATAGTAGTTATAGTTTATTCATTCACAGAACTCTGTGAATGAATGATGTGGTCATGTGGGTGGATCCCCGCATGGCCATACTGTTTCCAAATTGTAACAGCCAGTGCAAGGAGAAGGTCCCCTGCCTTCTGTCACAGGGATGGGACAGATTTGAGAGTGAGGTGGTGGATTCTCAACATGTTACACTCTAAATACGGGTGTAAAATGTAACATGTTGAGAAAGGTGAACATATCCTTTAAAGTGACTATAACATTTGGTTTAAAAAGAAAGAAATTATATATAGAAGTGCCTTCTATTGCTCTTAGTCTCCTCCAAATATTTAAATTCCTTTAATTGTGTTGCTGTGATCTGTCTCCCTATAAGAGGGTGAGGACATTTGTTTTTCATGGTCCCTCTGTATGTAAGAATATAGCCACCGCCTATTTATCACTCCTAAGATGGGCTAGAGACTATGGGATTTGTAGTGTGCATAAAGCAGTGCACATGACCACAACTAATATGCACTGCTCATTTCAAACCAACAGAAGTGAAGGGGAAAAGTAGATGTTAAGGGGCTAATGGAAGAGAAAAAAAATAGTAAAAAACAATTTTATAAAATGTAGATTACAAGGCCATTAAGTAGTGAATGTGTATGGATTATTTTTGGAAAATACGGATATTGTATAGTGTCACTTTAACCTCTTCTTATATTACATTTTAACAGGAGAGCCACATATTTAAAGTGATGTGTGTAATATCATCAGAAAGTCCACTGGCTCTTCCGGGTTCAGCCTCCCAATGATGCATTGCTAGGCCTGCCTCCCTCCTCCTCTATGAATGAAACAATAAGGCCTCCTGAGCTATGTGACATACATATCCCAAGAGACTCAGCGGGCACAGTACACTGCATTTGCCTAGATGAATTATGTGTATTGGAGGAGGGACTGAAACTTTTTTCAGAAAAAAAGGGTTAAAAAAAGCTGATATTCAGGAAGCAGAGTGGACAGGAGGAACTTTTAATTTGAGACTGAAGATCCACTTTAAGGAAAGCCATTCCTTAAATTCACAATTGGTATGTACTATATCAAGATCCATTTAGCTTTATTTAGAGGGTTTTTATTAACCTCCCTGGTGGTGTTCCCGAGTGTGGCTCGGGGTGGATTTTCAGTACCAAGAACGGTAACCCCGAGCCACACTCGGGATTGCATTGCTGGATCCAGGCAGCGCTACTCACCTTGTCCCCTGGATCCAGCTATGTCCCCCACCGTGTCTGCGAGCTGTGTCCGCCGCCAGATGACTCCTGTGTGCAGGGCTCTGTTCCCTGCGAGCATCGTGTTGCACGGGGACGGAGACCGGCGGGAAATTCAAAAAGTGAAACACACACAGCACATACAGTACACTGTATTCTTACAGATTACATTACTGTATGAAAACATTTCACATCCCCTTTGTCCCTAGTGGTTTGCCCAGTGCCCTGCATGCACTTTTATATTATAAATGTCATTCTTTCTGCCTGGAAACATGAGAATGTCCATAGCAACCAAAAAGTGTCACTTTACGTTAAAAGTGGTTTCTTGTAAATATTATATTTTCACGTACGTCCCGTGACCCGT
>BLSH010545181.1:482387-492930 GCA_018402905.1 Glandirana rugosa | reverse complement strand
TTATAGTATCCATGGAAAAAGACCACAAGTAGTTTGTAAGTACTAATAACAAAGTAAGCAATAATTGAGCACAATTTATACCACTAAATGTCACTATCACCGGTCCAGTAGACCAAAAGTAACGTATGTACGTACGTCCAATATGACATCGGAATGTTTGTGCGAGTATTGCAAAGGTGACCTGTATGCGTGTTTGCAACTATTGCAAAGATGACCTGTGTGCGTGTTTGCAAGTATTGCAAAGATGACCTGTATGCGTGTTTTTTGCAACGATTGCAAAGGTGACCTGTATGCGTGTTTGCAACGATTGCAAAGATGACCTGTATGCGTGTTTGCAACGATTGCAAAGATGACCTGTATGCGTGATTGCAAGATGAACCTGTGAGCGTGTTTGTAAGGCTACAGTATAACCTGCATGCATGTATGCAATGAAAACCAGATGACCTGGCCACTATCACTGTAAATCACCATATTTAACACGAGTTAATAACGAATGAAACAATAATCATGAATGTTTGATGAACACCAGAAAAAGGTACCTATGATATTGTAAGCGAACAATAACGTCCGTGACATTGCTGGCGAAAGCAACGCTTCCTATGACACTATGATACATCATCAACATTCCATTACATATTTGAAACAGTATCCCTGATTACCTATGGTTCTTTGAAGCACAGGTGCCCCTGTATCTGACCATCTTGTTCTTCCAATACTCTGCCCTCTAAGTGTCCCTCTGCTTCAGGAGAAAGGGTTGCCGTCTGTGTGGTAATACTCACTGTGCCTGGTCCCGCTCACCGCCTCCTTGCTCCAGAGCGACTGCATACCTAAGGCTGTCCCATCTGCCACCTCTAACCCCTACCCCTGATACCTCGAGCTGACCGACGTCAGCAGGCTCCTTCCCACATGTCACGTCCACCCTCCGAAATGCAAACTGCCAGCCCGAGGGGATAACCGTTCCCAGTGGCTCCTCACTGCCTCCTAACCGCAGCTGACGAGGAATCGTCCGTAGCTGCCGACTCTCACACGTCTCGTAGAGATGACGTCACGCTGGCACACAGAAGCCATCCGCACGAAGCCCAGCGCCGTCGAGCTGTTTCCGGAAGAAGTGCGGCCCCTACAGGTAGGAGGAGGCTGGGTATATATCACCCAGACTCCTCCTACAAATACAGGCTGACGTGCCGTCAGCCTTACTATTAAAAGTTCTGAAAATGGCTGTAAAAAAGTTCTGGAAGGTCCTAGAGGTCTGCAAAAGGATGGAAAATGGGGGTGAGGGTGGGACAAGTGCCCTACAAAGAAATGGGGACAGGGAAATAACTTTAAATATTTTTAAAAAATAAAAACATGAAAAAAGCAAAAATGGAGGTGAATGTGGATCATCTTCAAACTGGGTCTGAAAAGTATTAATTAACGGTAGAAGCCATATAACTGTTCTAAAATCATCTTCAAACTGTGTCAAAAAAGTATAAATAAGCCGGGAGAACCCATATCACTGTTCTGCAAACATCTGGAAAATGTGTGTGTCACTTTAAATGAAACCGGGAATAAGTGAACATCTGTTCTGCAAACATCTTTAAAGTCTGTGTGTCACTTTAACTACTTGCCGACCGCCGATCGGCATCTGACGGCGGCAAAGTGGCTCGTTCCCGCAAATCGCCGTCATACGACGGTGGCTGCGGGAACGAGTTTAGTGAGCGTGCGCGCGCCGCCGGAGGCGCGCCCGCACGCTCACTGTGTCCGGGGAGGGCCAGGGAGCGGGTGCGGCGGCTTTGATTGCCGCCGGCCAGCCGCGATGGCCCCCCCAGAGCGAATGAGCGGAGGTCCGTGTATGTAAACACGGACCTCCGCTCTGTGTGAGGGGGAAGGGCTGTGATCACAGCCTTCCTGTACGTGAAGGCTGTGACCACTTCCCTTCCCCTGTTAGGGCAGTCCCCGTACAGTTAGAACACGCCCAGGGAACATAGTTAACCCTTAGAGCGCCCCCTGCAGGTTAACCCCTTCACTGCCAATGGCATTTACACAGTAATCAGTGCATTTTTATAGCACTGATCGCTGTATAAATGCCAATGGTCCCAAAAAAGTGTCAAAATGGTCCGACATGTCCGCTGAAATATCGCAGTACCACAAAAAATCGCAGATCGCCGCCATTATTAGTAAAAAATAAAAAAAATAAAAACCCCAAAAATTAATTCTCATCATCCGTAAACGCGACCACTTTTGCGCAAACCAATCAATAAACGCCGATTGCGATTATTTTTATCGCAAATATGAGGAAGAATATAAATCGGCCAAAAAAGGTGAAGGTTGCTCTTCTTTTGTTTATAGCGGCGATCAGAAATGATGCAGAGGTGATCAAATACCACCAAAAGAAAGCTCTATTTGTGGGAAAAAAAGGACGCAAATTTCGTTTGGGTACAACATCGCACGACCGCGCAATTGTCAGTTAAAGCGACGCAGCGCCGAATCGCAAAAAAGGCTCCGGTCCTAAAGCTGGAAATCCTTCCGGGGCTGAAGTGGTTAAATATAACCGGGAATAAGTGAACATCTGTTCTGCAAACATCTTTAAAGTCTGTGTGTTACTTTAAATGAAACCGGGAATAAGTGAACATCTGTTCTGCAAACATTCCCGGTTTCATTTAAAGTGACACACAGACTTTAACCACTTCAATACCATGCACTTAGAACACTTCCTGCCCAGACCAATTTTCAGTTTTCAGTGCTGTTGCGATTCGAATGAGAATTGCGTGGTCGTGCGACGTTGTACCCAAACAAAGTTTTTATCATTTTGTTCCCACAAATAGAGCTTTCTTTTGGTGGTATTTGATCACCCCTGCGTTTTTATTTTTTGCGCTATAACAAAAAAAGACCAAAAATTTTGGAAAAAAAAAATTTTTTCTTTGTTTCTGTGACAAAAATTTGTATAAAGTACATTTTCTCCTTCACTGACGGGCACTGATGTGGCTACACTGATGGGCACCGATGAGGCTACACTGACGGGCACTGATGAGGCAGTACAGATTGGCACTGATGAGGTGGCACTGATAAGGTTGCACTGCTGATGGGGCAAATATGCAGCACCAATGGGCGGCACTGACAAGAAACACTGAGGGGCACTGATACGTGGCACTGATATGCGGCACAGATGGACACTCCTAGGTGGCACTGATAAGTGGCACTGGGCACTGATGGACACTGATAGGGGGACTTTTAGGTGGCACAGTGTAAACGGCTCTTCCTATTTACACTGTGATCAGCCGTGATTGGTCACGGCTGATCACATGGTAAAAGGCTTCGGATCGGATGCAAAGTATTCTCTCAATGTTAAGGGCATGGGTCCTGATATGATTTAGGAGGGGAGCTGTACCCTCACTCTCTTTTCTGACCAGCTAGGTTGCATGCCTTAATTGGGGCCCAGAATGGATTTTGGGGGTACCTAACACAATTTTATTTCTTTTTTTATGCATAGGGTCCCCTTCAAAATCCATAACAGACCCTTATCAAACATAAGAGTCCAATGTGGATTTTGAGAGGGACCACATGCTGATTTATTTTTGTTTGTTTTTTTCTTCAGGGTATATGGTGTAGTATGGTTCAAAAACAGGCATTGCATGGAGTTACACCCAAAATCTATCTACCTAATCCTAACCAATTATTCGGTCTGACTGGCCAGAAAAAGGCAGTAATTGAGACTCAAACCCAAAACTCATCACTAGTTACTGGATATTACATTTTGCATACAGTAAAATGATTGCATCACAAGCATATTAGCAATTTTTCTCTAGGTATCACTGAAATTTCTTGAAATCATTTAATTGATTTTCAAAGATTTAATTATAAGTATTGCATCCTGATTTAAAAATGTCTTCATTTGATTTTATACTCTATATATGAAGCTAATGGCTATGACATTTGAAGGCAATTTGGGTAATCAGATATCAATGCTAATGAAAAGTAAATTGAGCCTGTCTTCCATGCAGCTTAATTATAAATAATTAATAATTCTTTGCCTTTGAAGTGTGGTGTTAAAGCATCCTACACAGAAAAGTGTAGCTAGAAGAATTCAAAGGTACGTGAAGTTTTGTACACTTGTTTTAAAAAAAATTAGAATGACGGATATGTTAACATACTCGTGACTACTTAAAATATTAGGTGTAAGGTAATTCCCACCTATTGATATTACATGTCATTTCAACCATAAAACATTTAAATTCATATTCTACCAGTTAAATTAACATAAAAAAAACACTTTTGTACTGTTTAGTTCAAGCAGTTTCCCTTTTATTAGTATAACGTTATGTCTATGCATGAAATAATATATATTTTGATTTCAGATGAGACAAAGTATTGGTCTATGAAGCCTCAATGAAGCCTATGTGACATCATTTTTGTGGCTATTCAGAACCACATGACACAGTTTGTGTGCGTGGATTATAAATAGAGTTGAGCGGACACCTGGATGTTCGGGTTCGGCGGGTTTAGCCGAACTTCGCGAAAAAGTTTGAGTTCGGCCCCGAACTTGACCCCGAACCCCAAACCCCATTGAAGTCAATGGTGACCCGAACTTTTGGGCACTAAAATGGCTCTAAAAAAGTCCTGGAAAGGGCTAGAGGGCTGCAAAAGGAAGCAAAATGGGGGTAGAAGTAGGACAAGTGCCCTGCAAACAAATGTGGATAGGGAAATTTCTTAAAATCATATAAAAAAAATAAAAAATGGAGGAGGAGGTGGATGTGGATTGGCCTCAAAAAAATAATAAGTTCACTTAAGTATACCAATGGCTGTGTGAGGCCGGTATAAATGTCTATTCTGCACAAGGTACAGACAAGTCTTGTGGGATCCATGCCTGGTTAATTTTAATAAACGTTAGCTTCTCCACGTTGGCTGTGGTCAGGCGGCTGCGCTTGTCTGTGATAACACCCCCTGCCGTGCTAAACACAGGTACAGACAATACATTGGCTGCACGGCAGGCCAGCACCTCCAAGGCATAAAGGGCAAGCTCAGGCCATGTGCCCAATTTGGAGACCCAGAAGTTGAATGGGGCAGACCCATCAGTCAGTACGTGTAGGCATGTACACACATACTGTTCCACCATGTTGCTGAAATGCTGCCTCCTGCTAAGACGCTGCCTGTCAGCTGATGGTGCTGTTTGTTGTGGCGTGCTGCAGACAAAGCTTTTCCACATTTCGGCCATGCTAACCCTGCCTTCTGAGGTGCTGGCAGTGCCACAGCTGTGTTGGCGACCTCTTCCTCCTCCTCTGCTTTCGCCTTGTGCTTCCACTGAGCCCCTGGTGTCATTTGGGAATGCCCTCAGCAGCGCATCTACCAGCATAAGAGACTGCTGCATGACTTGGGGCTCAGACTGCTTGGCTGATTTACGGGGCTGAGGTGAAAGACAGATGGCCATGGGGTTCAGGTGCCAACTCTGAGCTTTCAGCAAGGGACCGGGTGGGAGACAATGTAAAGGAACTGGAGGCATTGTCAGCCACCCAATCTACTATTGCCTGTACTTGTTCTGGCCTCACCATTCATTGAGCGGCATTCGGGCCTACCTTATAACATTGAAGGTTCTGTCGGCTACTCGCACCCGAGGAAGGTGTTTCACTTGTGCGTGTAGCTGGCACAGATCGACCACGTCCTTTCTTTGCAACAGGAACTTCACCAACACCACCAACACCAGCAGCACCACGACCCCGACCACGTCCCTTATTTGACACTCTCCTCATTCTGGGTGCAAATGTACTATTTAGCACAAATTTTTATTATTTTTTAAACCGACAATGTGCAATTTTGTGCAAGAAATGCACAGCAAGGTGCAAATGTACTATGTAGCACTACTTATTAATAATAAAAAAAGAATAATAAATTATTATTGTTTTTTTTTTAAACCAGCAATGTAGACGCACTTTTTATTTTTGTGCAAGAAATGCACCGCTGGCCGCAAATGTAGTATTTAGAATATTTTTTTTTTTAAACAAGCAATGTAGACGCACTTTTTATTTTTGTGCAAGAAATGCACAGCAAGGTGCAAATGTACTATGTAGCACTATTTATTAATAAAAATAATAAAAAAGCATAATAAATTATTTTTTTTTTTTTAAAAAAACAGCAATGTAGACGCACTTTTTATTGTTGTGCAAGAAATGCACCGCTGGTCACAAATGTAGTATTTAGAATATTTTTTTTTAAACCAGCAATGTAGACACACTTTTTATTTTTGTGCAAGAAATGCACAGCAAGGTGCAAATGTACTATGTAGCACTATTTATTAATAATAAAAAAAAGAATAATACATTATTATTCTTTTTTTTTAAAACCAGCAATGTAGATGTACTTTTTATTTTTGTGCAAGAAATGCACCGCTGGCCGCAAATGTAGTATTTAGAATATATTTTTTTTTAAACCAGCAATGTAGACACACTTTTTAATTTTGTGCAAGAAATGCCCCGTTGGCCGCAAATGTAATATTTTGCACAAAAAAAAAAATGTAATTTGTCTAACTGCAATGTAAAAGCAGTATTTAAATATGCCAAAATGTTGCCAACTGAACTAACAGAACATGATTAAAGTAGTGTCCCTGACACACAAGCAGTTGCAAGTGCACTGCACTTGCAAAAATGGCTGCAAACACCCACCTATCAAACAGAAAAATTGCTTAGGTTTTATATGAGGCACTTTGCTTAGCAAACAAAATGTACTCTAGCAAACAAAAATCTCCTCTAACAACCACCCACCAATAAATCGCTGTTTTTAGCAGATTTTCTAAAGCTAATCACACCAGCAGCAGCATCTTCTCCCTACACTAGTATGAGATGATTTTCGAAAGCTAATCTGTCCCTCACACCAGCAGCAGCATCCACTCCCTACACTAGTATGAGATGATTTTCGAAAGCTAATCTATCCCTCACACCAGCAGCAGGATCCTCTCCCTACACTAGTATGAGATGATGTGACATGCAGCACTACGTGACTCCAGCTTATATAGAGGCTGGGTCACATGATGCACTGGCCAATCACAGCCATGCCATTAGTAGGCATGGCTGTGATGGCTTCTAAGGGCAAACGAGTGAAACGCTTGTTGATTGGCTGCCCAGCAGCTATTCAAAAGGCGCAAAAAAATACCCGAACCTGGACTTTTTCTCAAATGTCTGGGTTCGGGTTCAGGACACAGACCCCCTAAAGTCCGGTATGAACCCGAACTTTACAGTTCGGGTTCGCTCAACTCTAATTATAAACAGTCTGATACAAATTTCATGCGTGCCCACTGAATCAGCATAGATTCTGGGAACTGGAAATTTTAGAGTTTTACGTTTGAATAGACCCTGCCATAATAAAATCCTTGCAGTAACACACATACCTGTAAAGAAGAGGCAATATTCTTACCTCTTTTGTCACCCACACCACTCACCACTGCTCTGTTTCAGAGAAATGGTCCCCCAAAGTCTTCTGGAAAATGAAATAATGATCACTGGGGTCTCACTGGCTCCTCCTGTTGACCTCCAGATCACTGCAGGAGAGGGTAATGACATGGAGATCAGAGAGAGGAACGAATAAGGGCTGCAAGAAACAATGGAAATCAGCAATCCTGGAAGTAGCAGATTCTTGGCAAAGTTTGGAGAACCAACTCTCTGCACTGGAGCATCATTTAGTGATGGGGATGGCAGCTGAGGTAAGTATTCAGTCTCTTCTTTACAGGTATGCACTTTTCTGTAAGTGTTTTACATTCTTTTTCAAAACATACGTGGACACATTTTCAGCATGGATTATAATTAAGGCCTCATTCACACTTGCAATCAGGCCCACCAACATATTCTTGCAGCAAGCATCTACAAATTCTGGAGGTTTGAATCACAGTTGTAATCAGTTGCAGCTCGGGCAGATGATTGATCCTGAGGGCAATTTGTCTGGGGCCAATGAACTGTCACTAAAAGCAGGCAACTACTGGATGTGCAATTACATGTAAACTGTGGTGGATGACCATGGCTACTGTCAGCCTATCATTGCTTCTTACAGGTTTCCCAGCCTCAGCTGTTTTCAACCACCTGTGATTCCAGCCTCAGGAAGCTACAAAGACTGGCTACAGAAATTCCTAATCACAAGTGTGAATGAGGCCTACCAAAGTAGCTAACATTAGACTAATCTTGGTATACTGATTTAGGACATCATTCTTTTCACTTCTATTCCTTTATTTGTTAATACATGCACAATTCATTAATATGATCTCAGTTTGGACTCTTTTATATCTAATCTACAGTGAAACAAATATGTCTTGTGATGTTGCTCAGTTTGTATTTGGCTGTAGCCTATTGTAAATCAAAGTATTAAAATGTTTTTTGAATAAAGAAAAAAGAATGTTTCATGTCAAACAAAACATTAGTGACACAATGTACAATTTTTATGATTTGTAAGTGGTCTAGTATTGTATTGGGATTATCACTGTTGCTAGACCTAATCATGCAGGCTATGATTGGGATTCAAGAATGATTTAGTGAAGACTTTCTATGTTATTTTTAATTTGGTGATCTCAGCTGCAGAGCTAAAGGACATTACTAGTGATGAAAGCATTGTCCATTACTACCTGTATTTATGCTTTAAGGGCTAAATTCACCTTTGTTCACCTATTTTTTTCTAAATGCCAGCTCCCCTATGCACCAATATAGCACGCATGTGCGTTTTTTGCAAAAATATCAAAGCTCTCCATAAAATCTACACTTACCTTACTCTCCTCCATCCATGCTTCCAAATGTACCATTGCTTCTGTCTTACTTCCTGAACAGACTGTAGGTCATGGCACAGGAAGGCATATGGCACACATCCTGCAACATCCACCTTCCTACCTACCATCCATCTCAAGGTGCAAGTTTTGTAAATGAAATGCAATCAATCTATGATCACCCTTCTCACGAAATACACAATATACAATCAGGTTGCATAGTGTATGGCCATCTTTATACAAGTACACAGGAGGGAGTGGACAGAAACACTGAGCTGTCAACTCTGCATAGCAGGAACTTGCATTCCCACATGCATTTTTTTTAGCATGGGGGGAGGCGCTTTGGAGCATTTTCATTCACCAGACATAGGGCAGCCCATCCACCTGAATGAGCCACCCAACATAGGGTAATCACCCCAAAGAAGCTTCAGAACTTTTTTAGAGCAGAGCTTAGTGCATTTTTTACTGTGATTTTTGGTGCAGCGCATTTCTGAAATGCAAGGAAATGCACATATGTGAATGGAGTCTCATTGTTCTTGTGTTACCGCACCAATTTCACTTTCAGGGCCCATTCACATCTAGCATAGTGGCAGTACACATTTTGTGGCTCGTTTTTCCTTTGACACGCATAGGGGAACCTGTTTATTTCAATGGGCTGTGCTATATGTGGCTTATGGGATTGATTGTTTGCATTTCACTTAAAAAACATGCACCTTAGTAATGGCTGGGTAGGTAGGAGGGTGGACGATGCAGGGTGTGTGCTAATGAGGTCAGCTGGTCAACTCCTTCATGTGCCATGACCTACAGTCTGTTCAGGAAGACAGAAGACAGTAATAGATACATTTGGAAACATGGATGGAGGACAGGAAGGTAAGTGTCCATAAATTGTATGGAAAGCTTTGATATTTTTGCAAAAAAGTACATAAATGCTATATTGGCACATAGGAGAGTTGGAATTTAGAAAAAAAAGTTGAACACAGGTGAACTTAGTCTTTAACCACTTGCCGACCGCCGATCGGCATCTGACGGCGGCAAAGTGGCTCGTTCCCGCAAATCGCCGTCATACGACGGCGGCTGCGGGAATGAGTTTAGTGAGCGCGCGCGCACACTCACTGTGTCCAGGGGGGCCAGGGAGCGGGTGCGGCGGCTTCGATTGCCGCCGGCTACCCGCGATGGCTCCCCACTGAGCGAGTGAGCAGAGGTCCGTGTATGTAAACACGGACCTCCGCTCTGTGTGAGGGGGAAGGGCTGTGATCACAGCCTTCCTTTACGTGAAGGCTGTGACCACTTCCCTTCCCCAGCTAGGCAAGCCCCCATACAGTAAGAACACGCCCAGGGAACACAGTTAACCCTTAGAGCGCCCCCTGCAGGTTAACCCATTCACTGCCAATGGGATTTACACAGTAATCAGTGCATTTTTATAGCACTGATCGCTGTATAAATTATTTTTACGTGACTAATGACACATTTAGGGTAACCGTCACTTACCCAATTGGACGTCCCCCGCGAGATTCCCAATTGACACAAGGGACCCGCACAAGAATGACATACCCCCGAACGGATCGACCCCTTCCCTTCACCAGTGTCGGAAGTGCATTTCCTTCCGACACTAGTGTCGGGAAGGGGGAGTGTGTCTCGCCTCCAGGCACAAATGTATGTGCCTGGAGACGAGTGAGCGAGTCACCCCTCGGTAGCGCCCATCGGCCGCCGTTAGCTTCGGCGGCGTGGGCGAGGGACCGGGGGGACCTGTGTCACTCACACGCGCGCGCGAGTGATTTGAGTAAGGGCGTCGGCGGCAGCATACTGCCGCTAAACGCCCTTGCTCGGTGAAACGGC
>BLSH010545181.1:465397-482377 GCA_018402905.1 Glandirana rugosa | reverse complement strand
ATGACTAGATAAAGACTCAATGTTTCCACTTTTCCCATTTACGGGTCCTGTTGAATCTAAATCTAATGGAACATTTATCAATTAAGATTTAATTTTCGGGAAGACCAGTGTTGAGATTTTACAACATAAAGGGTAGAAAGACAGAGGCACTGTTACCAGAAATCCTGTTTATTGCACTGACCTGGATAAAATCAAGTCAAATTGGTGAAGTCGGGGCCTTCCTAAAGGTCGAAATCCTGGCCTCGGGAAAAACGCTAAGCCGCGACGCAGCGAAATTGACTGTTAACGCGCCAGCACGCTGCAACATGGGTTTACTTTAAACGCAGGAAAAAAAGGGGTGTTTATCTCGAAAGAAAACCACCATAAACTAGTGGCGACGCAACGTCGCACGACCGCGCAATTGTCAGTTAAAGCGACGCAGCGCCGAATCGCAAAAAGGGCTCCGGTCCTAAAGCTGGAAATCCTTCCGGGGCTGAAGTGGTTAAACTGAACTAAAATAGGTCCAGTCACGTTATTTGTCCTAAAGACCATTGTCACGGAGACAGAAAGATGGGAAATACAACATTTTAGAGTTGTGACCAGAAGGGCTTTTAATTTAGAATTAACTATTTACAAGGTAATCTAAATCTAAGTTGTCCTGGGCATTTACCCTTTTCACCTTTGTAACTCAGAAATAGATCAGTATATGTAGATGTGCCATGAGGCTACATTGGCCCTTATTTGTAAATGTCTTGGAACAGGGAGTTCACTCTTGATACCAGCCTATCAGTTTGCAGAAAAAAAAATTCTTTAGGCAGAACACCCTCATTGATTTACTAAAGGGAAAATGTTCATTAAGCAAAGTGAATGTGCACTTAAAGTATATGTACATTTTAACTTCTCTTACTTGCTCTCCTTGGTCTGGTAAACATACTATTTGTTTGGCATTGTTCTATCTGATTGATAAGTCCAAAAAATACATGTTTATCATTTCAGAAATCTTGTAAGCCTCTGCTGACTGTCATGAGTTACCACTGTTCCCAACCCCATGGTCACCACCCATCTTGAAAAGTTTCCCCCCTCACATATACTAATGTGCCACAAACAGGAAGTTAATATCACCAACCATTCCCATTTTATTAAGGTGTATCCATTTAAATGGCCCACCCTGTAGAGAAATCAAGAGTGTTATTGAGAATTATTGGCCAATTATGCAGAAGGATAGCGACATTGCTACTATGAAACCTCAGATTGTTTATAGACAAGCCCTAATTTTGGAGTAAGCTAAATCATAACATAGTTTTCTCCTGAGAATTAAGGAAGTATGTTTGATTTTATTGGATTTTATCCATATAGAAGGTACAATGCTTTCAAATCCACTCACAGGATCCCAAGGAGAAAAGTTTGTTTTAGGTCAAATAAAAAATACCGGATTTATACAGGTTTATCTCCTGCAATACCACATATGTAACATAATTACTTGAATGTCCATGTAAGTTGTAATATGTGAGATGTACCGTGTGAAAATTAGGGGTAAGGATAGACTAAAAATCTGTGTCTCTAAACATTTTCAAAAGTACAATACTGAGATCCTGGATTAAATTAAAAGTAGTTGGTATTAATCAGAGGGTACTAGAGGGGATTAACAAAAAAAGATACATATCAAAAAAAGAAACTAAATGGATCTTTGAACTTGATTGTAAATGTTTGAGGGAAGAGATGAGACCCCACACCAGCTTCAGGCTGGGTTCACACCATTGTGTTCCCCACATCCAATTCACAATAGCAGGAGAATGTGACTGGCTCTCTATGGAGCTGGTTCACATATCTCTGGAGCGGCTCCGGTGTGAATTTGGACCTGAAACGGTGAACCAGGCTGTACCAGACCCCTGCTGTGCACCAGAGCAATCTCCAGTGTGAACCCAGCCTTACGGTGAATGGATAGCACACCACACAACAGTGTAAATAAAATCTCCTTACCAGAAGGAAAATAGAAACAGGCATATACCAAGGGTTGATACATTCCCCAGCATCAGATCATAGATGGACAGCTCTACAGGTCCATCAAAAGGTCAATGACCAGACCTCCACAACCCTTTTCCAAAGAAATGCACTCAACATCATGTAACCCCCGATCACAGTCAAAAGGAATTAACCACCATCATGAAAAAAGAGTCACATAGTGAAGTTTGTCTAGGTCAATAAAAACGATTTAATAGAAAGTGATGTGGAGGTCCGGTCATTGAACTTTTGATTGACGAGGATTACTACATCAATTGTATCATGCTGTAGAGCTGTCCATCTATGATCTGATGCTGGAGCATGTATCAATCCTTGCTATATGCCTGCTTCTATTTTCCTTCTGGTAAGGATATTTTATTTACAACGTGGTGTGATGTGCTATCCATTCATACTGAAGCTGGTGCGGGTTCTCATCTCTTCCCTCAAACATTTACTGTGGACTACTTGTTCTATTTGTTTTGTAATCAACAAAAGGATGCTGGCTGCTTTAGTTTGTTAATTTATTACATCAGGGCACACATACTTCCATGTTTAATCCTTGGATTGTTTTTATATAATCTATTTATACTGGGCTTAGAACTAGTTTTATATTTATTTAATTTTGTTTATTTATGTATATCTAAGAGCCATTTTATTATAGCAGATATTGTATAATTGTGTCTGTTTTATAATAGTGTAGCTAAATAGAAAGGATGAATTTGTCTTTGATGTATGGGCAAGACCAATACAATTTCGGTGCTCAGGTGTTGATGTCACATCCTGAAGAAAATGTGGTAACTCCTGCGCTTCCAATGTGTTAGGAGAATAAAATAGGTGACAGCTGCTCACACTAATATAGTGATGTGTTACTATATGTGATAGGGATAATTGTGAAGTGGTATCTGACAAACAATAATACAACCCAAATATCTCTTAATGGGAATAAAATAAACAATAGAATAAAGTGGTGTAATACTAAAAAATATATATAAACCATGTGAGGGTGTGGATATTAAAACTGTATACCATCAATCTCAAAATAATTGAACAGAGTGTGTCTCACGGCTGGACACCTATATTTACATGTAGAATCAAACAAATAAAATGTTCACATATAAAATCAACAGGTAGGATAGATAAGACATATGTTGTCACACTATGCATGTGACATAGAAATAAATCAAAGTTTTTGAAAGTCTGCAAGCGATAGCTGTATTCCGATAGTAATTCCCTTTACCAATGTGCAGGTGATGGTAGATGTAAATTTCAGTGACTTTTCTAATTTCTTGTGTCACCCATGTAAATACTAGCCTCTCACCTGAGATGTGCTAGCACTATAGCACATAAAGGTTTCTCTGTGTTGCTGTTAACCCGTCTGCCTCTAGGGGTCTCCTGTGTGCCTGCTCGGCCCCCTACTCCCTGCTCTGATGGCTCAGGGTTCCTCTGTGTTTTGCCAAAACTTGCTTCCTTTTACTCTCCGATTGTATACATGAATATATAAAAAACAGAATGCTCTCTTGGTGCAATACCATTAAAAAGCAATTTTATTAAAACAATGCTGGTAAAACTCACATTCTGGAATTAAATAGCGAACGTTCATCCACGAGCGTCGAGCTTGTCTCCTTTCCACAAAACTTTTCCAACCACCTCTGCTACCGCCCTACGCGTTATGTCACGTACCATGTGACTTCTTCCTTTGGGAATTCCAAAATGTGAGTGCTAGTGAGTGCTAGCACATCTCAGGTGAGAGGCTAGTATTTACATGGGTGACACAAGAAATTAGAAAAGTCACTGAAATTTACATCTGTCATCACATGCACATTGGTGAAGGGAATTATTATCGGAATACAGCTATCACTTGCAGACTTTCAAAAACTTTGATTTACTTGTGACAACATATGTCTTATCTATCCTACCTGTTGATTTTATATGTGAACATTTTATTTGTTTGATTCTACATGTGAATATAGGTGTCCAGCCATGAGACACACTCTGTTCAATTATTTTGAGATTGATGGTATACAATTTTAATATCCACTCCCTCACATGGTTTATATATATTTTTTAGTATTACACCACTTTATTCTATTGTTTATTTTATTCCTATTAAGAGATATTTGGGTTTAATTATTGTTTGTCAGATAGCGCTCTACCACTTCACACCCTGAAGAAGTTGTAATAACGAAGCACATAGACTGGAAGTTACGTTATCATGTAGTGCACCTGGAAGTGCTGATCATTATCTGCTTAAGTTTTATATTATGTGAGTAAATTTTAATAAAGCGTTTTGGGGATGTTAAACGGTTTTATACTATGGGAGGGTTTTCTTTTGCCTGAGAAGAAAACTGAGCAGAGGGACATACTTGTAAAAGTGTGTGGTGGAATTTGGAGTTTCTCCTGTGGAATTGTGGTTGGAGTAACTGCTTTAGAGAGGGGATAGTCCTAGGAGATTGTGATAAAGCATTTTTTGACTTACCTTTCTATGAGGGGGGTCAATTTAGTTTGCTAAGCCTTCTGTGTGAATCAACTATTGGTGATTATTTGTCTTTAAGGGACATTTCTATCTGATGTGAAATAGCTAAACAAATTTCTTGGTGAAGGGGTATTTAGGTATACTCATTGGGCACATTGGCATGAGTTGGAGTGATATTTTACTGTCCTTGTGAGCAATATTTTATGAAATCCTGAGCGTACATCAATATAATACACTATAATATTGGATGGTACTGTGATATTCTTAGAGTGATAAAAAAGAGGGTAACCACTGAGATGGCTCCTGATAAATCTAAAGAGTACATGTATAAGAGTGGACTCCTCTGATGAAGAACTAGATGTAATTACCCTGGCTGCTATATGATACCCAGTTGGGGAAAGGTGTGTTTGACACACTGACATTTTTTTTCCGGTGAGCCTGCATCTATTAATAATTCAGAAGCAAATATTGTGATTGGAGGTAATATATTTGAGGGGACTTGTTTTTTAACACTGAATGGACTCCACTTATTCATGTTTATTCACATTATTTGTATAATTGATTGCATTATTTATTCATTTATTTTGCATTATTTGTACACAGGTTTTTCGTATGGGGATTGGGGGTACAGTAGTGTTGGAATATAATCATTTTTGTATGTTATGGAGAAGAAGTAGAATGAGTTGTTCTATACTAGTCTGATACTAGGAGGACAACACTGCTCCTCTCTATATATAGTACACTGAGTGAGTGTTGTCATTGTGTGTCAAAAAGTGTGGTACTGGGGCGTGGCCTGCTGGCGGAGAAGAAGGACGCGTTCTGTGAGAGCTCCGGAGCTCTCCTGTCCTCTCCTCTGACACACCGAAGCATCGCACACGAAAACCCGACAAGGGCAGAGGTGTACCCTGCCTACATCACCAGCCTCACTCCGGACCCGTGCTGAGCCGAATCCGTGGGTAAATGACGAAGCTTGCCGCTACTCCGTCTCGCGCTGGGGAGAGCACCGGCGCCATCTTTGAGGCCCAGCCGGACGCCGCCTCTAATCACAGAGCTGCAAGACCTGGTAAGCGGGGAGCTGGGTTAGTCACTACACCCCAGCAGACAAGTCCGCTGCCCTCCTAAGCACAGACGGCCATAGCTAGCAAGGAAGACAAAGACCAGAACCATAGCAGAGCAACCTCTAGAGATCCCCTCACACGTGGTCTGAACAAGAGATCCCGCATAACCTCAGAATCCACTGACACAGACTGTCTGGTCTTATAACGCCCGTCATTAACACCAGGATACTTGGTGCCTGGAGACCCTGGGTGAGCCAGCTGCTCTATTGCGGCCGACACAACAACGCCCAGCGGCCATCTTGCTACACCCGAGCGGTGTCCTCCTACTGAAGAACAAATTCTTACCCCCAGTAACTGGATTAGAGACATATTCCATGAACCCAGTGCGAGTCCCTAAGATGGCCAATCCATCATGAGCACGCTCACATCACTACTGACCATGCCCATGTGATGACCATCAAACACAGCACTGAACCTTCAGCTACCCGGCCCACAACAGTGCCATAAGTGCCCACCACATCACCTCCACCCCCACGTCGAGCTACTCAGCAACATGACCCGCAAAAGGAAGGACTCCTCGCATCTGAAAAAGCTGAATGACTTTTTCTCCCCAACCAATAAGAGTCCCCTCTCTGACACTAAAAACAGTAGTCCTTCAGCCTCATCATCCCTTGCCACAGGATCCCCAAGTCCTCTCTCCCAGGGGGGAAAAATTCATAACTCTCCAGCAATATCCACCCCAACCTCCCGCAGCCCGGTGAAGTCCAAGCCCCACCTATCAGAGGAAAATACACCATGTGAACTAACTCCTAACCAGATATCCCTGAACGATACCAGAGAAATCGCAGAGACTATTGATACTTTCCCTAAATCCAATCGGCCTGTATCAGACACGACACTAAAAGACATGCTAGTCTCTCTCCGAGGGTCACTACATGCCGACATGATGGAGTGCATGAGGGGCTTCAAAGGAGATATACAGGAGATGGGAGGCAGAGTAGATCATATAGAGAAGAAAATGGGGGAATACACAACCTCTTACAACTCCTTGGTTGACTCCCACAACAAACAATCTGATGAGGTAGCATGGCTGAGGGCAAAGGTCGCTGACCTGGAGGACAGGTCACGAAGGAATAACGTGAAGATTAGAGGCCTTACAGAAGCTATTCTACCCAACCAACTCACACACTACGTCAGAGAAATGATGCATCATTATCTCCCTGATTCATCACAAGCGGAACTCATTATTGACAGAATTCATTGCATACCTAAACCCTCCCATCTACCGGATAATATACCAAGGGATGTACTCATGCGAGTACATTTTTACCACGTTAAAGAAAACTTTTTGCTAGCCTTCTGCAAAAACACATGCCCTGAGGAACAATACTCAAACCTTCAACTGTACGCTGACCTCTCGCAATATACGATGCAGAAACGCAAAACACTGATATCGGTCACGAAAGCATTAAGGAACCACAACATCGTATATAGATGGGGTATCCCTCTAAACTAACCATCGCAAAGGATGGTGAGACCACTACAATTTCATCTTTAGACGAAGGCTTAGCCCTTTTGCGTAAATGGGACATACTTCCAGGAGGATCAGACACCGATACGCACCCTAAACCCGCATCATACCTTCAGGAAGAATGGCACTTAGTAGCACGTAAGAAATCAAGCAAAAAACACCACTCCCAATCTGCCGGGACCAAATTGCAACACAATCAAACTTAAGTTCAGTGCTGTGGACATGCAATTCCACTTATACCCCCTTTTACACTGCTGCGCAGAAATCTGCCTACAGGAACAAGATGGTTCTTACATTTTTTATGTGCCTGTTGCACTAAACTTTTAACTTTATCTTTCCTTTTCTACTATCAGTGTTCACCAGTGCTATCTGACAACTACCACGTAAATTGGACCGTCCGGATCCCCAACTCCTCAGCCCAGGAGATGCCACACAAATCCTCACTCCGGTTCTGGAGTGTAGAGGTAAGCGAATACCTTGATGGAACCCACCACATCATCTACATTCTCACAATCCCCCATGGCGCTTAAAGTGCTCTCGCTCAATGTGAATGGACTAAACCATCCCGCCAAGAGAGCGTCCATGTGGGCAGAAGCCAAAAAGCTACATGCGGATGTGTTGTGCATCCAAGAAACTCACTTCTCTACTATAAACCCACCCAAGTGCACACACCGCAACTTCCCACACACCTTTTACGCCTCAGCACCGAAAAAACAGGCTGGAGTCCTTATCACAGTCAGAGATACTGTTTGTTTTCAAATGAAAGAAATCATTACGGATCAGGCTGGCAGATATCTTATACTCATTGGCTCATTCAACAATACTCTCCTCACTATAGTTAACCTATACACGCCAAACTCACACTAACTGGGATTCCTGAAAAGAAAATCAACAAAAGCAAAGAAGGAGGTTTAATTATATGTGGGGACTACAACATTACAAGTGACTACAATGTAGACTCTTCTGCTACTTTAACCCATCCCCCCCTCTTTTTTGCAGAATCTACTACACTATGAAGAGGTGTATGATGTTTGGAGGTGTCAGCATCCAGGTGTAAGAGACTACACACATCACTCCTCCAGGCACAATACATACTCGCGTATTGATATGGTGTTTGTTGACAGGAATGTTTTATCAAAGGTGTCTTCCTCCGCCATCCATGATATAACCTGGTCAGATCATGCCCCAGTGTCAATTACAATGGCGGAGGGACACACCTTAACTCGACCCCTAGTGTGGCGAGCCAACTCGCTCCTGTTCCAGGCACCGGAATATGTCAATGCGTTAGTGTCGCACCTTAAAGAATTTTTTGTGAACAATGAGGGTTCAGTAACGAGTCTGGGAGTCCTTTGGTGTGCACATAAGGCCTATATGAGAGGGATTTTTCTTCAGATTAGTGCCAAAGAGAAAAAAAAAAGGGAACACAAATTAGACACTATACTTACGGAACTTAAAATCGCAGAAACGCAGAATAAGACACATCCCTCAACAAACCTAGCCAATAAACTGACAAAACTACGAATGGACCTCAGGAATATGCTCTTAGAGAGGTATAGTAAACATATAGACAAACTTAAACCCTTCCATTACTCCTCTGGCAACCGGGCGGGTAAACTACTGGCCAACAGATTGAAAAACAAAAACGCCAAATCTAGAATCCCCTACCTAATTAGACCAAAAGATAACTCCAAAATATTGGACCCTGATAAAATAGCTGACATCTTTGCTGACTATTACTCCTCCCTTTATAACCTCAAGGACGACCATAACACCAAACAACCCTCCGACGAGCTCATACTAAATTTCCTAGACCAAGTCAAACTTCCCAGGTTGTCAGATACCCAGCTAGAGGAATTAAATGCCCCTATAACTTCTTCAGAAATTCTTAAAGCAATCCCATCACTGCCACAGGGAAAATCTCCTGGCCCAGATGGGCTACTAAATGAATACTATCGGACGTTTCGGGACATCTTGGCCCCCAAACTGGCCGATACCTTTTCGCAAGCGATTGAAACAGAATCATTTCCCGATGAGATGCTGAAAGCATATATCGTCACCATCCCCAAACCTGGTAAGGACCCGGCGACCCCCTCAAACTATAGACCAATCTCATTACTCAATTCTGACGTTAAATTATACGCAAAAATCTTAGCACACAGGTTCATACCCATCATACCCACAATTATCAACCCAGACCAATCCGGTTTTACTACAGGTAGACAACCGTCGGACGCTACAAGGAGGGTTATAGGTGTTACCCAACACATGCGGGCCTGTCGGACACCTTCTCTGCTCCTGTCTTTGGATGCGGAGAAGGTGTTCGACAGGATACACTGGGGTTATATGAGACAAGTTTTGGTACGGTACGGTCTTCGGGGACATATTCTGTCGGCGGTCCTGGCCTTGTATTCCTCTCCTAGCGCCCAGGTGTTTACATCCAATGCCCTATCCAAAAATTTTAACATTACAAATGGAACCCGACAAGGCTGCCCCCTCTGGCCCTCTATCTTTAATCTCCTTATTGAGCCCCTCGCTGAAACGATTAGAACCCACCCCCTCATTTCGGGCATTGAAATAGGGAAGGGCTCATCCCATCATATAAATTTGTTCGCGGATGACATTATTTTGTTTATCTCCGCCCCAGAAAAATCACTACCACACGTACATAATACACTGGAAGCATTTAGTCAGATATCATATTATAAGGTCAATTTCACTAAATCTCTAATACTGGGCATAGGCTACCCCCCCAACTTAAACTCAATATCAAAGCAGCTTTCCCCTACTCCTGGGTTAACAAAACTATTCCCTACCTGGGTATTCAGGTAACAGAGGATCCTGCTGCTCTAGGAGATGCCAACCTTCCCCCTCTAATTGTCAAGGTTTCCAAAGAACTGAATAGATGCTCTAAGACTGAGCTCTCTTGGATGGGACAACTGGCCTCCTTTAAAATGCTTATACTGCCACAGATATTATATGTGTTTCGTACATTACCTATACCGATTAAAAATAAATATTTGAAAGCACTCAACTTACGGTTAAAGTCATATGTGTGGAGGTCCAAGCGCCCAAGATGTGCCAAAACTATCCTAATCAAACACAGATGTGCAGGCGGTATGGGGTACACCAACCTCAGAGATTACTACCAAGCCTCGGTGCTTACTCAGCTAAGGACATGGTTTAACCCAGCAGAGAGGTCTCAGTGGAGATCTGTGGAACAAAAGCAGATCCCCTCTGGAAACTTTGAAGCTTTCCTCCTAGCAGACATATGGAGGCCCCACCACCTCACCCAATTCTCTTTAACCATCCAAGCTACCATCAATGCATGTAGACAACTTCAGAATTTAGAAACAGACCCGACTTTACTCACTGAAATTCCCATCCCCTTGGAGATCCTTTCTGAGCTAATTCCAAACCTATCAAGCTCTGGATGGCTCTCAAGGGGGATCACACGTGGCTCCCACCTATACAATGGGACAAGACTGAAAAGGTTCCAGGACTTACGGGTCGAATATGATCTTCCACACACAGACTATTATATTCATGCACAAATCTCCCATCTCCTTAACTCTCTAAAAACCCATACAATTCACCTACAAAAAGAGGCATGGGAGTTCTAAAAGAACCCCACCCCTGGGTTGAAGGGAATCTCCCTGTTTTACAACCTCCCAAACCAAAAACGAACCTTTTCCAAATCTTCACACCACCTAAAATGGGAACAGGAACTGGGGAATTCCTTCACACCTCAACAGTGGAAAATGGCTGCCCATACGGTCTATAAATCCTCTAAATGCATTAACCACTGGGAATCATGCCAAAAATTGTCCCTGAGATGGTACCTAATGCCTCTTAGAATGTCTACATTTGCCAAAGACTCCTCCCCCCTATGTTGGAGAAGTTGTGGGGAAACTGGCAACTTGCTGCATGTCTTCTGGAGTTGCAGGAGTCTCACAAGTTTCTGGAATAGCATCTTCAAAAAAATTTCATCTATCACTGGTTGCCTTACAAGACCTGACCCTGCATTAGCTCTCCTGGGGCTGGGTATAGAGCGGTTCCCACCGGACCTCCGGACTATCATTACACACATATTACTGGCAGCAAAAATCTTAATAACAAGGAATTGGAGATCAGACAAAACTCAAAATTTCCGTGAAGCACTAGCGCTTGTACATACGAATTATGCCTTTGAATCTCTTCTAATAAATAGTCTTGCCAAACGCAAAGCATTCAACGCGTCTTGGGAGGTCTGGAGGGAACAGCTTGCAGACGACTAGACCGTTACTATACGAGAGAACAGTCGGCAATTAAAAGAATGAAAGACTTAAAAGTTCTTAAAAGACTCAATAGACCTATGAGTCACCCTCGTCCAATCAATAAAATGGTGAACTATTTCCTACTTTCTTAGTTTTCTATTTCCTATTTTTATGTTTCAGTTAACCCCTCAACCCTCTCCCCTTCCACCACCCACTATCCCAAGTTAGTATTCTGAGCATTGCATTAATAAGGTACAGTGTTTGCCTGCTCCATGTGAGCAGCACCTTTGAGTAAATAAATGTAATATAAATTCTGACAAACATGTAGCACTCCAACTCTCTTCGGAATGATATATGCAACATGATTTGTACCTGTGAGATGCGCATCTTGTTCATTATGTAACCGTTTTTGTTTTTTTTTTCTTGATACCCTGTATTTCTACCTTTGTATCTTGGAAACTTAATAAAAACAAGTTTTTTTTTTAAAAAAAGTGTGGTACTAGGTCATAAGATGAAAATAAAGAAATGAGCCGTAAAAAGAAAACAAATGCAACCAAGCCATCTAATGATTGGTAAGCTGCAATGAGTTGCATTTTTGTCTTGGGTTTAAACATGATTTAAAGCAGAGTTCCACCCAAAAGTGGAAGTTCCACTTTAAGGTGAAGTGACCCACTGACATGCCACAATTGGTATGTAATTTTTTTTGGGGGGGGTGCGGAGACCCTGTTTTCATAGGGTCTCCGGTCCCACTTCCTCCTCTGGCGCTGCGGAATCAGAAGGAAGTTCACCTTCCTTCCCTCCCACCCGGTGATCTTCTGGGACACGTCACAGATCCCAGAAGATACCACCAGCCATTCGCAGCATGACTCGCGTATGCGCAATACGCGCCCGGCTTTGAAGCCAAAGGCAGGTGCCCACACTTGTGATGCCGGTGGCACCGAGGGGAGAGGGAGAAGAGCGAGCCTTTGAGCGGAGTGTCCAATTGTTAAAAGTCAGCAGCTACACTTTTTGTAGCTGCTGACTTTTAACTGGGTAGAACTTCGCTTTAAGTTGAATTTAATAGCCATAACTCCTAGCTGTGTACCTCCAAGTAACTGCTATGGGTCACATAGTAGTCGCGTGTGAATGATTATTTTTCAATGTAATCTCTGAATAAGCCAAAACATATACATTTTTATTAGCTTTTCCTCACAAATGACAAATGTCAAATGACGTAAACTGTTGAGTGTCTAGGTGCAATAACAACACTTTTAAAAAAGGATATAAAAGAATGATTCCTCTTTCGGAAAAGTTTAAATGTGTTCACTAATCATCTGTAGTTAAAGTGATACTAAACTCTGGTTTAAAAAAAATATATTTATTTAACCACTTCCCGCTCGACCGTCATTTGTCTATAGGCCGGGCAGGAAGTGGTTAAATAAATATTGGCTTCGTTATCCTGACTGGGTATCTATTGATGTCCTCAGGATAACTCGTGATCGCGTGCCCACGGGGGGCGCACATCACAGCGATCGGTGGTGCAGTGGGTCAGCCTGACCCACCGCATTACCGATCTCGGTAAAATGCTTCCATCAGAAGCTCTTTACCACGTGATCAGCCATGACCAATCATGGCTCATCACAGTGTAAACAGGAAGAGCCATTTATCAGCTTTTCCTCTACTCGCATCTGCAGACATGAGTAGGGGAGAGCCAATCTGCTGCTCTCCTGACAGGGGAGTCTGCACAGAACATTTATCAGTGCAGCCTCCCTAGGATCGCCCCACTGGACCACCAGAGAGCCCGCCCAGGACTGCCAGGAAGCCCACCCAGGGACAACATCCAGAGGCCGCCCAGGGACCACCAGGGAGATGATCTGGAGGCCACCCAGTGACCACCAGGGAACCCACTCTAGACCACCAGGTATGGGGTGTACAGTGCACTGTAGGGATGGCACTTCGCCCATATGTGATGCCTGCCAGTGCCATCCCTAACAGTGCTATATCTCAGTGCCATGTACTAGTGCCACCTATCAGTGCCCACCAGTGCCACCCATCAGTTGCACATATCAGTGCCCATCAGTTCCATCTATCAGTGCCCATCAGTGCCACCTATGAGTGCCCATCAGTGCCGCATATTAGTGCCACCTATCAGTGCCCATCAGTGCTGCTTATCAGTGCCTCATCATCAATGCCCATCAGTGTCACCTTATCAGTGCCACCTCATCAGTGCCAATCTGTACTGCCTCATCACTGCCTGTCAGTGTAGCCTCATCAGTGCTAATCAGTGTAGCCCCATCAGTGTCCATCAGTGAAGGAGAAAATGTACTTATTTACAACATTTTGTGACAGAAACAAAGAAAAACTTTTTTTTTCAAAATTTGCGGTCTTTTTTTATTTGTAGTGCAAAAAATAAAAACACAGAGGTGATCAAATACCACCAAAAGAAAGCTGTATTTGTGGGAACAAAATATTAAAAATTTTGTTTTGGTACAGTGTTGCATGACCACGCAATTGTCATTCAAAATGCAACAGTGCTGAAAGTTGAAAATTGGTCTGGGCGGGAAAGGTGGTAAGTGCCTGGTATTGAAGTGGTTAAACAGTAACTCCACTTTGGTAGAGAAAAAAATATTCCCATCTGGGTGATCTATATACATTGCAAGGATTTTACCAAACTTTGTTGCAGATCTTTTGTTATTCTGAAGAAATCCCTGTGTGTTTGTCTGTGTCCATGTGGAAAATGAATCTGTAAGGGAGTGGTTTCATAATTATGTCATAAACAGCTGCTGAACCTGCAGGGCTCTAATGAGTAAATTTTCAGGATCTACGTCCCTTTAGACGTGATTTCCTAATGACATTTTTGTTGCAGGGGATGCCTGAAATCTGACTTGTATCTTAGGGTAGACTTCTGGGGAAATCAGGAAGCCAATCACACAAGCAGGAAATTATGTTTTTGGAGGGGTGTTCTGTACATATTCTGTGTACAGAACTCCTCCAGGTAGCCATATTGCATTGCGTTTCACAGAAAATTACAAATCTGCTGATTGTAAAGGAAAATTAATTTTTAATAACATTAAATTACAATATGACTTGTGTCGCAGTTGTATATGCTATATTATTTTTTTTTTAATTGTTATTTTTTACCACAAAAGTGGAGTTACCCTTTAAGTGTGTATTCTTAACTCAAAAAAGTCATTTCTGTTGCTCTCAAGCTCTTCCAAATCTTCAAAATTCATTTTTCTGCTGTGATCCAGCTTCCTATTAAAAGGATGGCCATATTCATATTCCTTTGTCCCACTGTATGTAGGAATATAATCAACCTCTCCTACCAGCTCCCTAGATGGACTAGGGACTGTGAATTATGAGACTTCTCCATAGTCCCTAATACATCTTACAAGTGAGCAAGAGAGGGTGGTTACATGACTGCAACTAATGTGCACTGCTTGTTCCAAACAAATAGAAATGAGGGAGAAAGTGGAGATTTGAGAGCTCACGGAGGACATTACAAGGAGGCAAAAAAACCACAGTAGTAAAATTCATGAGAAATAGATTATGGAGCCATTAAGTAGTGGATGCGTATGGATTATTTTTGAAGGATAAGGATGCCGTTTAGTGTCACTTTAAGGAAAAAATGAGCTATGAACATCCAGCAAATAAAAGATCTCTGGACAATCCAGCTACTTAAATTACTTTATCTTGCAATTTTCCTTAAGCCAGATATTGTTCTGGTCATTTCAGCAATTTGTCAGCATTTGTGTCAGCAGCCCCAGGACAAAAACTGTATGTATATACCGTTTATACAGACAAACAATGAAACGTCTTGTTTTGTTTGAAAGGGTTACAGAATACAGTAGTGAGTTTTGCTGACCTTGGATTGTGCATCGTTCTTTCTTCCCAGGGGGAAAAAGGTTCTTATACCCATTTATGCAATTTAATGTGTTGCAAATATTGCATTTATTTAAATCATGCAATGTCCCAAGAAGCTATTCAAATGAATTATGATTAAACCTGGTGAAATCTAGCTTTAGAAATACTTTCGTTAGATTTCCCAATGGACCTGTAGCAGTATTATGTAGCATTATAGTATATAAAGTAGAAACTTGGGGCCTAGCAGAAAAAGATAAGCAAAGAAATGATCAAGGCTAATAAGACAAACTAGCACAGATTAACTCTGTTCATCATCCTGTAGCAAAGAAAGAACATTTAAAAACTAGAAGACCTTGCAACAATGTACTGAGCTAGTGGCACTAAGTGGAGATACTGTAGATCACCATTTACACATCGTTCAGAGTGGGACCCACAGTATGTTTTTTTTTTTGTTTGTTTTTTAACCACTTCAGCCCCGGAAGGATTTCACACTTTAGGACCAGAACACTTTTTGCGATTCGGCACTGCGTCGCTTTAACTGACATTTGCTCCAAATACAGAAAGGTTTCTTCACAGTTAGAGCTGTGAAAATGTTGAATAGACTCCCTCCAGGGGTGGTTTTGGCCAGCCCGGTAGATTGCTTTAAAAAAGGCCTGGATTCTTTCCTTAATGTAAATAATATAACTGGGTACCAATATGTTTAGGTAAAGTTGATCCAGGGTGAATCCGATTGCCTCTAGGGGGATCAGGAGGGAATTTTTCCCCCACAATAGCAAATTGGATCATGCTTTGCTGGGGGTTTTTTTTTTCCTTCCTCTGGATCAACTGTGGGTGAAGGATTGTATATGGGATTGTATGGTTATATATAATTTTTCTATTTTTTTCTTTTTTTTGGTTGAACTAGATGGACTTGTGTCTTTTTTCAACATGAATAACTATGTAACTATGTCAATGATGGGTTTGGGAGGCATATATATTGAAAAGTGTATCTATTTCAAAGGGATTCTCCCACAGCTCCACGGTGTGTATCTGTTAGTTTGAAATGGGTCCAGCTTGCCCATGTTATTGCATGTTTGGAAGGGGTATCTTGCGATATAGCGATAAGTTCTTCCATTTCTGCAATTTTATTAATTTGCTTGTACCATTCAGAGATGAAGGGAGTTTTGGGAGTGCCCCAATATCTTGGGATACACAATTTGGCAGCATTTATCATAATCATGGCTAAGGATTTGTAGTATTGTTGGGATCTTGCAGATTGTAAGTGGAGAAGGAATTTTTCTGGCTTAAAATCAAGGCCTTGTGCAGTGATTTGGTTGGTTTGCTTGTGCACCTCTTTCCAAAATGGTTTAATATCTTTACACTCTTACCACAGTATGTTTACAAGCTGGTCATTATAAAGCTACCTGTGCCCCATCCAGACCTGTGATCACAGCCCCTTGCAAAGAATGGTCTTCCAACACCAATTTTCTTCTGCAGGTCTGAGATATTCTGTGAACGAATACTGAGAGCTGCAAAGTAGAGCTGAAGTCAATGGGAGCCAAATGTCCAAAAATAGTTATGGCCATTTTCTGTGCCAATAGGTAAGGGATTGTCAAGCAAATGTCCTGGGGGTAGCTGGGCACTGGTCTCGAACTCCTAGCTGTGTTACTCCTAAAGACATGCTGGTATGTTAATTGGCTCCTGTCTAAATTGGCCCTAATATATATATATATATATATATATATATATATATATATATATATATATATATATATATATTTAGCGTACGTGGTGAACTCAAGTTGGTAGGGCGAACAAATAATATATATATATATATATATATATATATATATATATATATAT
>BLSH010545181.1:446712-463067 GCA_018402905.1 Glandirana rugosa | reverse complement strand
TCCGTACCCCCGTCGGTCTCGTACGTACGGACGTCCTCCGTCTACATCAGACACTCCGATGATGTACAGTCGTGTCTCAACGACTCGTAGCCCAGACACCCTCTATCGACGTGAATAGTCGGTCATCCCAACTGATGACAGGTAATCAGTCCTCCCGACTGATAGTAAATGATCGGCTCTCCCGAGTGATAGTAAACAAAATGGCTTGTCGTACTTCGACTGTCACTCATTCGGTCACAGACAAGTATGTTATTACCACCTTGGGGGACGCTCCCTTCTAATGACAGAAAGCTCTATTTGTGTGAAAAAAATGATACAAATTTTGTTTGGGTGCAGTATAGCATGAGAGAGTAATTGAGATTCAAAGTGTGAGAGCGCTGAAAGCTGAAAATTGGTCCGGGCAAGAAGGGGGTATAAACGTCCTGTATTGAAGTGGTTAAATAAACAGTAATCTTCCCTCGCAGGGGGTTCCACCATTATTGTATGAACAGACACTGGCTTACTCACTGTCAGCTTCATGCTGTTCGGTAAAACAAATGATAGTGAGCCCTCTCGGCTAGTAAATGATAGTCAGCCCTCCTGACTAATGGACAGTAGTCAACCCTACTGGCTGATAAGTGCAGCTATCTCCCACAGACCCGATGCTCAGCAACTCTGTGCTGACATGTAGTAGCCTCACAGACTACATCTGCCTCCTGCAGGCATGCATGCTCTGGCTGCCCCCATGCCTCCTGCACAGGAATGGGAGTACATCTGACTCCCATGCAAAGACCTCCTGTCTGTTGGGTGAGTCCCTGAGCCATAGTCAGGTCCCAATTAATAGCCCAGCACACAGCTGTACAATCAGCGTGTCTGTCTCTCCAAAATCTGGCGTAAAGCAGCAATCTGTCAGGTAGCATAGGGCCACTGCCACATATATATATATATATATATATATATATATATATATATATGAATGTGAGTGAGGGACCTTAGATTGTAAGCTCCTTGAGGGCAAGGAATGATGTGGATGTACAATATATATAGGTAAAGTGCTTTGTAAATTGTATTAAGTGCAAGTACCTGTAATAGGTATTAAGTACCTGTAATAAATAATACTGCAAATAATAAATAGTAACTGCTATGGGCCACATATCAGTCATACATGAATAATTATTTTTCAATGTAATCACAGAGTAAACCATACAGTAAAATATAAACTTGTATTACCTTTCCCCTCACAAAATACATACACTGTTCTGGGTGTAATAACAACACTTTCAAAAAGGATATTAAAGAATGACTCTTCTTTAGGAAAATGTTACAGTTGTTCACTAATCCTCTGTACATTACAAAGTTATATATATATACAGTATCTCACAAAAGTGAGTACACCCCTCACATTTTTGTAAATATTTTATTATATCTTTTCATGTGAAGATACTGAAGAAATTACACTTTGCTACAATGTAAAGTAGTGAGTATACAGCTTGTACACAGTGTAAATGTGATGTCCCCTCAAAATAACTCAACACACAGCCATTAATGTCTAAGCCGCTGGCAACAAAACTGAGTACACCCCTAAGAGCAAATGTCCAAATTGGGCCCAAAGTGTCAATATTTTGTGTGGCCACCATTATTTTCCAGCACTGCCTTAACCCTCTTGGGTCCTCTTCCACTCCTCCATGATGACATCACGGAACTGGTGGATGTTAGAGACCTTGCGATCCTCCACCCTCTATTTGAGGATGCCCCACAGATGCTCAACAGGGTTTAGGTCTGAAGACATGCTTGGCCAGTCCATCACCTTTACCCTCAGCTTCTTTAGCAAGGCAGTGATTGTCTTGGAGGTGTGTTTGGGGTTGTTATCATGTTGGAATACTGGCCTGTGGCCCAGTCTCTGAAGGGAGGGGATCATGCTCTGCTTTAGTATTGTTTCAGTATCATGGTTCCCTCAATGAACTGTAGTTCCTCAGTGCCAGCAGCACTCATGCAGCCCCAGACCATGATACTCCCACCACCATGCTTGACTGTAGGCAACACACACTTGTCTTTGTACTCCTCACCAGCTTGCCGCCACACATGCTTGACACTATCTGAACCAAACAGTTTATCTTGGTCTCATCAGACCACAGGACATGATTCCAGTAATCCATGCCCTTAGTCTGCTTGTCTTCAGCAAACTGTTTGCGGGCTTTCTTATGCATCCTCTTTAGAAGAGGCTTTCTTCTGGGACGACAGCCATGCAGATCAATTGGATGCAGCGTGCGGCGTATGGTCTGAGCACTGACAAGCTGACCCTCCACCCCTTCAACTTCTGCAGAAATGCTGGCAGCATTCATACGTCTATTTCCCAAAAACAACCTTTGAATATGACGCTGAGCATGTGCATTCAACTTCTTTGGTCGACCATGGCGAGGCCTGTCCTCAGTGGAACCTGTCCTGTTAAACCACTGTATGGTTTTGGCCACCATGCTGCAGCTCAGTTTCAGGGTCTTGGCAATCTTCTTATAGCCTAGACCATCTTTATGTAGAGCAACAATTCTTTTTTTCAGATCCTCAGAGAGTTCTTTGCCATGAGGTACCAAGTTGAACTTCCAGTGACCAGTATGGGAGAGTGAGAGTGATAACACCAAATTTAACACACCTGCTCCCCATTCACACCTGAGACCTTGCAACACTAACGAGTCACATGACACCAGGGAAGGAAATGGCTAATTGGGCCCAATTTGGACATTTTCACTTTGGGGTGTACTCATTTTTGTTGCCCTGTGTGTTGAGCTATTTCAAGGAGACGGCAAATTTCCACTGTTATACAAGCAGTGCACTCACTACTTTACATTGTAGCAAAGTGCCATTTCTTCAGTGTTGTCACATGAAAAGATAGAATAAAATACTTACAAAAATGTGAGGGGGTGTACTCACTTTTGAGAGATACTGTATGTATAGTGGCAGGGCAAGCCTGTGGCACTGTTTAAAATGGTGGTCTAGGCCAGATTTTGTAGGAAGCAAGCACAGTAATGATGCAGGTGCTGCATTCATCTTGGAGCCAGAGTTAGAGCTCAGAGCCCCACCCTCCCAAGGGGGTCAGTGTGTGAAGAAAGCAATGAGAGGTGCATGTTTGCACCGTGCTGTCCAGGTCAGAACAGACCAAGGTCTGAGCCTAAGTTAGACATTCAATGAGAGACGGAGCAGCTGGGATATATTTGATGGTCAGGAGGACCAAAGGTACTAATCTGGGCAGTAAAGCTGCCAATAGAGCCAGGAGTCTGAATCCTATGTTTTGATTTTATTGATGGTGAGAACTCCCTTGTGTGTGAAGACACACCTGTACAAACTTTTGACTTTATTTAAAATAAAAGTGGGCAGGAAAAGCCCTGAAACATATTTCTGTAGTGAAGTAAACTCACTGTTTGGCACTACCAATGAGTTAGAAAACCCCAATGTCTATATTTATACCGTATATATACATTATCTCACAAAAGTGAGTACACCCCCACATTTTTGTAAATATTTTATTATATCTTTTCATGCGTCAACACTGAAGAAATGACACTTTGCTACAATGTAAAGTAGTGAGTGTACAGCTTGTATAACAGTGTAAATTCGCTGCCCCCTCAAAATAACTCAACACGTAGCCATTAATGTCTAAACCGCTGGCAACAAAAGTGAGTACACCCCAAGTGAAAATGTCCAAATTGGGCACAATTAGCCATTTTATCTCCCCTGCGTCATGTGATTCCTTAGTGTTACAAGGTCTCAGGTGTGAATGTGGAGCAGGTGTGTTAAATTTGGTGTTATCACCCTCTCATACTGGTAACTGGAAGTTCAAGATGGCACCTCGTGGCAAAGAACTCTCTGAGGATCTGAAAAAAAGAATTGTTGCTCTACATAAAGATGGCCTAGGCTATATGAAGATTGCCAAGATCCTGAAACTAACCTGCAGCATGGTGGCCAAGACCATACAGCAGTTTAACAGGGGTCTGGGGCTGCATGACCCCAGACCATAACACTGCCACCACCATGCTTGACTGTAGGCAAGACACACTTGTCTTTGTACTCCTCACCTAGTTGCTTCCACATACACTTGACACCATCTGAACCAAATACATTTATCTTGGTTTCATCAGATCACAGGACATGGTTCCAGTAATCCATGTCCTTAGTCTGCTTGTCTTCAGTAAACTGTTTGCGGGCTTTCTTGTGCATCATCTTTAGAAGAGACTTCATTCTGGGACAACAGCCATGCAGACCAATTTGATGAAGTGTGCGGCATATGGTCTGAGCACTGACAGGCTGACCCCTCACCCCTTCAACCTCTACAGCAATGCTGACAACACTCATGTCTATTTCCCAAAGACAACCTCTGGATATGACACTGAGCACGTGCAGTGAACTTCTTTGGTCAACCTTGACGAGGCCTGTTCTGAGTGAATCTGTTCTGTGTGGTCTTGGCCACCATGCTGTAGCTCAATTTTAGGGTCTTCTTACAGCCTAGACCATCTTTATGTAGAGAAACAATTCTTTTTTTCAGATCCTCAGAGAGTTCTTTGCCATGAGGTGCCATGTTGAACTTCCAGTGACCGGTATAAAAGAGTGAGAGCGATAACACCAAATGTAACACATCTGCTCACCATTCACACCTGAGACATTGTAACAGTAACGAGTTACCTAACATCGGGGAGGGAAAATGGCTAATTGGGCCCAATTTGGACTTTTTTACTTAGGGGTGTACTCACTTTTGATGCCAGCGATGTAGACATCAATGGCTGTTTGTTGAGTTATTTTGAGGGGACAGCAAATTTACACTGTTACACAAGCTGTACACCCACTACTTTACATTGTAGAAAAGTGACATTTCTACAGTGTTGTCACATGAATAGATATAATACAAAAATGTGAGGGTTGTACTCACTTTTGTGAGACACTATATATATATATATATATATATATATATATATGTGTGTGTATATATTTCTGTTAGAGATGACTTCATTCATTTTAAATGGTCCCACTGTATGCAGAAATGTAACATGCTCTCTTACCAGCTCCCAAGATGGACTGGGGACTGTGAATTATGGGAGGAGAGAGCAAGAGAGGGTGGCTACATGACCGCAAATAATGTTCCCTGCTTGTTCAAAACAAATGGAAATGAGGGGGGAGGGAGAGGTGTTGGAACTTACGGAGGACATAGGAGGCAAAAAAACACAGTAGGAAAGAATTTCATGCAAAAATAGATTACAGGGCCATTAAGTAGTGGATGTGTATGGATTATTTTTAAAGAATAAACATATTGTTTAGTGTCACTTTTAGGAAAAAATGTCTATTGCATGTCTCTTCTGTAAAAAAAGGTATTAATTACCTTTAGTTCTGGCTTTAGTAATGCTTTAAAATTTTCCTTGCATGTCCCCATCAGATCTACAGTGACTGCACTTGCAGTACACTTGTAGTGCACAGTGGATTTGACTTTAGTAAATAACCCCCAATATATTACATCATTTTTTGGTACAATATAAAAGATGGGGTTGCACCAAGTAAATAGATACATAACATTCCAGCCTGTAAATTGTGTTTGCTCATGAAATGGTGACAACTTCAGTACCCAGTATTTTCCATAGGCTATGCTTTAAAAGCACCTGCAGGTCATTCATTTAGAGCTAACCAAGAATAATGGGCCTAGAATTATTGCTCCCATTCCAACGTGTGTGGATATATGTAACATGTGTAGCGCAATCTGCATTTTCATATATAGCCCCCCCGGATGTGTGCATTTACATTTGTATGTGTGTATATGTGAGGGTGGAATGGAGCAAAACATTTTTAATTGTTTGGGTGTAACTTTAACTTTTAACACTTTTTTTACATTTAATTTTTTTTATTTAACTTTTTTTCATCACATGGGGACCAAAAGTCCATCTAACAGCCAACAGCGTGTGTGTAAAACCTCTCGCCACCACCAACATACTACATATGTCGGTGGCAAAGGGGTAATAACATACCTAATTGTGAAATGGACATATGTGCAATGCAAGCAACCTACTACAGCAAAATTTACATTTTAATTTAGCTGACAGCAAAATGCAATATAAATTGCCAGCAAATTCCTTAATCTATACAATACCCTTATCCTAAATGGGGGTTTGAAGAAGATGTTAATGAGGGATCCCCCACACAAAAAGGAGCAGGGTTCCCCCTAAAAATACATACCTGGCTCTTATTCTTGATGAGGGTCTGGTATTGATATCAAGGGGGCTCCATGCAAAAAAAAAAAAGCATGGAGTCCCCCCAAATTTCTGGAAAGTCTAGCAAGAATTTTAATGGTGAAGTCCATGCAAAAAAAGCAAGAATAAAAAGAAGGGGGTTCCCATAAAATCCATATCAGACCCTTATCTGATTTTGCAGTCTGGCAGGCAAAGAAGGGGGGGTGCACCATCACCCCCGGACAAAACCAGGCCATTTGCCCAACATGGAGGGGGTAACTTGCTAGTCTGTAAAGGGCTTATTGGAAATTGGAAGCCTCTTTAACAATAAAAGGACCTTCAGATACTGCCCCCGTGTGTTTGAGTAAGAGTGAATGTCATTGACCTTCATATTTGGCCAGTGATGTCATGCTATCCTCACCCTCTTGTTTGCATGACAGGGGATCCATTACCAGTAAATAAAGGGGGCTTGGTGATGCAACAGGTTGTTAAAGACTTGGAAGTTGCTTGCACTCTCCACTTCCACAGCAACCAATGATAGATAGGAAGCTAAAAGTTCAATGTTCATACATAATGTCCAAACAGCCAAAGTTCAGTCTAAACTTCTGTTTGAACCAAACCTTGAGCTCATTCCTACAGCAAAGGAAGATGAGTTCTTGGTCACATTATATTATGGCCCTGAATCTTTCTTTGTCTGGTCCTTAAGTACAGTTGTGTGAGACTGACAAGCAGAGAAAATAAAAAACTTTACAGTGTAGATCTACAACACTGATGGAACGAGATAGGACCCAGGTTAGGGAACCACCAAACTGAAACGGTCATTGCAAAACATCATCAGACCATCCAAACTTTTTCCTAGCACTATGTTTTTATACACTTCACTATACACTGAATGAAAGCATGAAAAAGTCCAGAACACAAATGTAGAGTTGGACATGGGTAAATTGTTACTGAATTATTTTCCCATGTACTTGATTGAGTATATGAAGTGAACATACACTACACTAAGAGGTCTATATTTAAATGTTTTCCCACAACTATCTCCCAAGAATCACAGATTTTTCAATTGCATCCAAAATGTTTATGTCTTCAGAGAATGCCGTGGGAATTTTGTGCGAAAACCTTTATAATGACCCCCATCAGTAAATATACAATTGTGAACATCCATATGAACATGCCATCCTCCCAAAGTATTGAAGACAGAGACAGAGTTGGTAATCAACATTTAAAGCAGAAGTTTAGCACTGGCAGCGTTGCATTTCTCTCAGTAGATGCTCCTTTTAGTACCAGGACAGTTTACAGATATTTTTGGTGAGCGGGTCCTGGGAATAACATTTGCAAATTTTATTAGGGTAGCTCCACAGGGGTTCCACTTCATTTAAGTGAAGGACCAGTGACCAATTAACATTTAATTACAGAGCATAAATAGATCCTAAGGTCTACAACTTTCAAATTAAATTGATACTAAAGTATCTGTTTTTTTTTTTTGTTAAAAATAACAAACATGTTATACTCACCTGCTCTATGTAGTGGTTTTGTACAGAGAAGGCCGGATCCTCCTCTTCTCGGGTCCCTTGCCGGCGCTCCTGGCCTCTCCCTCCTGTTGAGTGCCCCCACATCAAGCAGCTTGCTATGGGGGCACCAGAACCGAACTGGAGCTCCTTGTGTCCATTCAGACATGGGCCCTGGCCCCATCCCCTCTCTCCCCTCATTGGCTCACTGTCTTTGACTGACAGCAGTGGGAGCTAATGGCACTTTGCTGCTGTCTCAGCCAAAGAGGAGGTGAGTCCTGAACAGCTGAGTCTCTTGTGCAACATCACTGGATCGAGATGGGCTCAGATAAGTATTAGGAGCCTGAGGGGGGCTGCTGCACACAGAAGGTTTTTTATCTTAATGCATAGAATGCACAAAGATAAAAAAAACCTTCTGACTTTATAACGACTTTAAACCTTTGTCATGTCATCTTTTATGACAACAATGTGAAATGTCACATTTTGTGTAAAAGCATGTTAATTTTTCATCTATTTGTCATTTACTTACAAACTTTTAAAGCTAAATAAATATATTTTATGATTATTATTCTGGGATTGATCTCTTGATTACAACATCCTCATTTGCAAAACATTGTTAATTGTTCAGCAAAGTAAATTTCATGACATTAAAACATGAACTTGCTCTGGTTGCTAAACAAAGCAAAATAGAAGACTTGAAAGTTTCATATTTTTAACCAGTTCAAAATATTTTCTTATTTAAACTCTTAGGGTTGTATGGATCAAAGTCTTCTTATTAAGAACTGGAGACACCAATCAGCATCAGTCTTGCCCTTAAAGTCTGAATCTGATTCTAATACAGTACCGGTACTGTAGCTTCAGCTACATACAGAAAGTCCCTGTGCTGTAATACTGTATGTACAGCACTGAACCAATCACAGCAAGCTGTGTATTCTGTAAGTGCATACAAAGCCTGCCTGGATTGGCTGAGTCAGAGAGGGGGGCTATTACAATCTTTGCCAATCCGAGCAGGCTTTTTATGCATTAATAGAGAGCGTGCCGTGATTGGCTCAGCATGGTACGTACAGTATTACAGCACAGGGACATTCTGTATGTAGCCAAAGCTACAGTACTGTATTAGCGCACATCCAGCAGGCTAAAAGATTAGGGACGTTAGTTTTGGGCCAGCTATGCACAAACAAATTAAAGGTTAAAAAGTTTATACCCGGCGTATAAGACGACCCCCAATTTTTGGGGGATGTTTTTTAGTTTAAAAAGTTGTCTTATACGCCGGAAAATACGGTATATGTTTTTTTTAGTAATGCAAATTTGTATTAATTTTGTTATGAGGTAGAAATGTCTTGCACCTATGTTGCTAGCAGCTAAAAGAACTTTTTCTTTTTTCAGCAAAAATACCTTTTTTTGAGATATTATTGTTTATTGTTAATCTTTATCTAAGTCATACATAGACCTTTTGCACTCACATTGTCAGAGTATATGGGCCCAACAGCAAGCTGTCCATTTATAACACATTTATTGGACAAATGTCACAACTGTTTATTCAGGCTGCACAGAGAGTTAAAGAGTTATTTCAGAAAAAAATGATAGATGTATAAATGATTATTATGTCTCCTCTTCTAAAGGATGTACATAATGAACATATCAGCATTGCCTCTCACTTACTTTGTGTGATCCAGCTTCAAAAGTAAATGTGTTGAATACATTCTTTTTAAGAGTTATAATTTGACAGTTTACTTTACTAGGGTTAAAAAGAAAGAGATTAAAAGAAACAGGGGTAACAAAATCTGAAATTGCAGAAAATAACAATAAATGGCTGAGATGTAGTAACTAAGTGATGTCGAAATGCAATCCTTTAAGAACATTTTCTTTCTATTTTAGTAAATGTGACTATACAGTAAAAACCACTTTAGGAAAAAATGTTTCATTTGAGTGAAAAGGAAATTTCGTAAAATGTGAAAAATCACAGAAATGAGTGGTGATTTAGGGGGATTTAAAAATTGAGGCAGGATTTTTTTTCATATAAGTCAGCAGGTATAAGAATATTCAGCCTTAGTTAAATAAAAGTCCTGAGTGTAGTAATGTGTTTTGAAAAATTGCACCGTACCACAAAAATCTATATAAAAATGTTAGTAAAACGTTTGACTCTTAACATACTAATGCTCCATACTGCTGAAAGGGAACAGAAACATATGGTAGCCTCTTTGGCTGCACATTCTTATTGCCAAATGTGTATCTGTAAGATAGTTTGGAGATAAGTATAAAAGCATTTTCATGATGCAATCACATGGTCATCTTAAACAACATGCATACATTGAAGCTCAAGGTCATGCCTCAACTGCACCTCCACATTTAAAAAAAGTGAAAATGCCATATATTTTGCATTCTGTTAGTAGCATTAAAGTGTTACTAAACCCAGTTATATGAAAATAGTTCATTTGCCCCCCTACAGTGCCCACAGATTATAAATCTTTTTACATTAAAATACTGCCACTATATACTGTACCTTTCTGGATTATCTGTATATCACGGTTTCCTGATAAACTGCAAAGTTTCTCCAGTGCTGAGAGTTCAGGTAGGAGGAGATTTCCACTACAGCCTGTATACATGCCCACACGTGGGCTGTCAATATCATGTGATCTGGCTATCGCTGAGAGCAAGTAAAAGTTCTCTCCAGCATAAAAGACACAACTGAGCATGTGCAGGTTGTCAACCCTGTATGTGTGTTAGCTGGTTTCCCCAGATAGACAGTGCAGGGAGGGAAGAATCTATGCATACAGGATAAAACAGCCTTTTTACACAATGCAAAGGATTAAGGTTCCACGGTGAGTATAACAAGCCTGATATGCTGCATATACAGACTCATTTTACTGTTGTGGGTTTATTAACATGTTAACACAGCAGTTTAGCTTTTCTAAACTACTCCTGTAAAATATGTTATTATATTACCAGCTGATCCAGTCAGTTGAACCTTTATTTTTACACTTCTGTCAACAGGCCAAGCTGTCCAAAAAAGGCTTTCAGTTATAGGAGCTGGCACAAGCCGCATAGCACTGACAAAGGTGTTTAACAGTCAGCTCTTTTATATGACTCACAAGGGACACCGAAAAACAAAAACTGTTATATTGGTGTTAATGACAGACTTCAGTATATTTGACATTTTTCCCCTTTATGTATCATGCTATTTTAAATTAAAGTTTATTGAATTAAAAAAAAACCTGTTAAGCCAGAGTTAGCATGCCAGAACTCATTCAACCTTAAATTTAAAATATATATTTTTTTTAATTTATTTGCTCAATCAATGTTTTGTAGTTTCCTATTTTCTGCTTTGTGATGCATGTGTTAACATGCATTTACAAGTTGCATTCAAAAAAAAAAAATCAGAAAGGAACGCTTAAATAAAAAAAATAAAAAAATAAAAAAATTAGTACTAGTTCATTAGTTCTCAAGTGTGAATGGGATTGACACTTTTGTGGACTGGTATATGGTCCCCTTACCCCCTTACAAGTACATTGCGTAGCTGCCATTTAAAATGAAGCTATCCCACAGGTGGTGGGAGGGGACATCCCCCACTCTTGACGCCCCCCGGTGCTTCTACCGGATCACCTGTGTGATAGAGAATACCATAGAGAGCAAGATGGTCCCCTGCAGTCTCTATGACTCTCGGAGGCCTGGGCGCAATGTTATGACATCACATCCAGGCCTGTGGAAGTAAACATTGCCAGTGAGTCAGCTGGCAAGGCCAAGATCATTTATTTTTTTTATCTGTATTTACTGCCTAGAGGAGAGATGTGGGGTCTTATAGACCCCACATCTCTCCATACAGAGGACCTGTCATTTTATTATTCATGAAAGTGTTCTTTTTCCAAAAAAAAAATCACATTTGAAAAATTGCTGCGCAAATACCGTGTGCCATACAAAGTTGCAATGACCACCATTTTATTCCCTAGGGTCTCTGCTAAAAGTTCCGAGTAATTTTTTAACAAAAAAAAATTATGATTTTTACATATAGGAGATGAATGCTGGAATTTTCACGGTATGGAAGTAGTTAGGTCACATGCTTCTACTGGCTTGTTGCATTTATAAATGAGGTTAGCAAATTGATTACATATTTCTCCTTTTGTACTCCAGCAAAAATCATGTTTTACTTAAATTACATGCACGAATGGGTATTCAAAGTGAACATCAGTTTACTGCATTTACTAACATTCACTTTGCATAGCGAATACGCAGTGAATAGCATCTACCTGTTTAGTAAATTAAGTCCAATTCATGTCTCCATAGGTATTCTTGTGTTAAGTTCTCAGTCTATAACCAAAAGCAAATCAACTCGCCTTTTCTTGGAGGCTGTCATAGGTCTCAAGCTGAAGGATCTCAATAGCAGAGATTAGGCTGCCTTTATTTTTTTAAGTATTGCATATCAATTTAAAAAAATAATTCCTGTAATCATTTTATTGTCAGCTTCCAATTATTATCATCTTGCAATTATTGACGCAGCGGAAAATGTAGCACTGAGGATATAAAGGATGAAAATGACCTTTTAGCATGATCTAACGTATACAATCATTTAACAATTACAGATGTAAATGCTGCTTTTTTTCTTAAAGGTACATATATTTTTAAGTACTTTTACATAATGATATAACCGAATAAAGCATTTCAAATGAGGTTAATGAAAAAATAATCAACTAAGGAACATTGCTGTCAGCATTTAAAATGCCAGTGGCACTAAATATGTGATGAACTACACAATCTACTGCAGAGCAGATGGGTTTGCAATTTACACATTTAAAAGCACTCAAAAAGTAAAAGTACTGCAAATTATAAACATGTAAATATTTATATAAATATTTCGGACCTCATTAAACCATTTTTGGTAAGACACATTTTTGGTTATATTTTTTAGAGTGATGCATCTAAACGTGTTACATAAAATGCAAGAAACACCTTTAGTAAGCACCAGAGATAAATGATTATTTAGAAAAAACTATTTCCTATTCATGTATGCTGTGGAGTCAAATTACTACATTAGGGGGATTTGCTAAAGGTGAAGAGCAGCAAAGTAAGCCTAAGAAGGCATCACAAATCCAATCATGTGCATAAAGAGTTTATTGCTTTAAAATAAGGTGAACATTTATTTAACCACTTGCCGACCAGCCGCTGTTATTTTACAGCAGCAGGTCGACTCTCCTGCACAAACCACCGTAGCATGCTGCAGGAGTGTGCCTGCGGGTCAGGCAGACTTGATGTCCATCAGCGACCCACGTTTACCTTGTACAGAGACAGGAAGGGGATCTGCCTATGTAAACAAGGCAGATCCCCATTCTGACAGGGGACATGACAGAGATCTACTGTCCCCAGTGATTGGGAACAGTGATCTCTGTCAGGTCCCTGTCAGCCCATCCCCACTACAGTTATAACACACATAGGGAGCACAGTTAACCCCTTGATTGCACCCTAGTGTTAACCCCTTCTATGCCAGTGTCATTTTTACATTGATCAGTGCATTTTTATGTCACTGATCAATGTAATAATGTCGCTGGTCCCCAAAAAGTGTAATCTGGGGTCAGATTTGTCCCACTAAAAATAGCAGATTGCTGCCATTACTAGTAAAAACATTAAAAAAAATAAAAGTCCCAAAATCTATCCCATTGTACACTGTAACTTTTGCTCATACCAATCAATATACGCCTATTGCAATTTTTTTTTACCAAAAATATGTAAAAGAATATATATCGGCCTAAACTGATGAAAAAATTGTTTATATATATATATATATATATATATATATATATTTTTTTTTTTTTTGGATATGTTTTATAGCAGAAAGTAAAAAAATGGCTTTTTTTTTCAAAATTGTCGCTCTTTTTTTGTTTATAGCACAAAAAAAAATGCAGAGGTGATCAAATACCATCAAAAGAAAGCTCTATTTGTGGGAAAAAAGGACGTCAATTTTGTTTGGGTACAACATTGCACGACCGCGCAATTGTCAGTTAAATTGACGCAGTGCAGTATTGCAAAAAATGGCCTGGTCATTAAGGGGGCAAATCCTTCCCGTGCTGAAGTGGTTAAATATGCTTCCACTTCACATTACTTCACTTAAGCAGATTTCACCTTCAATGAATTGCCCCCACATATAGTACGTGGCTTAACCATTTTGTTGCCGAAGCCATTTTTCCTCTTTTTGCACACATGTTAAAATGAACATAGAATAAAATAGTGGTATTTGCAGTTTTTTATGTTACACAACATTAGTGCAAATGTTGATCAATCTCATGTTTGCAGTTTAAATACATTTTAGTGCACACAAACATAATCTATTGCTTATTTTGTTGGTAAAATAGATGAGGTTGTATTAAGTAAATACATACTAAACAGGTCAAGCCTTAATATTGTGTGTGCATGTGAAACAATGACAAGCTACAGCAGTACCTAAAATGTGTGGCACGATTGTGGTTTTCATATGTAGGAGCACCCAATGCATTTAGTCGTGTTGATATGCATGTGAATGTGGGGTCAGGGGCCTTTAAAAATATTGATTTCTTTTATTGGTTTTATTTTATTTCATTTTAATTTTTGTTTTAACTTACATTTATTGCAATCACATGGTGGGGGGGGGTGACAAGAGAAGTGGCAAATTTATATGATCAAATTTAGGAAATTCATTTTACACTTCAAATAAGTAATGAATTATTTGCGTTAAATTGGTTTCAAAAGCCCATTCACACTTGTACAACACTTGTTACTGAATGCACATCAACATGAAGTATTTTGCATATTACTCACTTCTGGACCACCCAGCGCATATATACTGCATCAGGGTGGCCCTCCTGCACAAAATCACGTATCTGTACATGATTTCATGCACAGGGTCTGGGAAGCACAATGTCGCAGTCTCACTAAAACTCGCTGATCGCCGCCATTACCAGTAAAAATAAATAAATAAATAAAAATTCCATAAATAAATCCAATAGTTTGTAGATGCTATACATTTTGCACAAACCAATCAATATACGCTTATTGGGATTTTTTTTACCAAAAATATGTAGCAGAATACATATTGGCCTAAATTTATGAAGAAATTTGATTTTTCACATTTTTTATTGGATGTGTTTTATAGCAGAAAGTAAAAAAATATTGTTTTTATTTTCAAAATTGTCTGCCTTTTTTGTTTAAAGCACAAAAAATAAAAACTGCAGAGGTGATCAAATATCACCAAAAGAAAACTCTATTTGTGGGGAAAAAAGGACATGTTATTTAGATGTTATTTAGATACAAAGTCACACAACTGTGCAATTTTCAGTTAAAGTAACACGGTGCCGTATCGCAAAAAATGGCCTGGTTATGAAGGTGGGGAAACCTTGCCGGGCTGAAATGGCGAACATGAATTGCAATAAACAGTCTTCTATTTACAATGAGATGCCAATGCACAGCAATGGAAGAAAAACATTTCTGCAGCATTTTTAATGCAGTAAGCTGCAATGTAAGGTAGGTGTACCATTGTGTGAAGCAGTGGAGGTATGTAGCAGGCTACTGTTTATGTGCATTGGGATGTTATTCTAAACGAATAGCATTGCAGCACAACACACGTTGAAGTGAATTTATGAAAAGCAAATTTTTGTCAGAGCTCAGTGAGTGTGGTGACATTTCACTTTGTAAAAAGATACCCAATCAGGAGCAAATTAAAAAACAGCATTTTTGCTTGCTGATCGAAATCAGCAGAGCTTCACCACATTCACTACACTCTGGGGAAAATGAGTACAACTGCACTTCCAAAGTGCCCAGTCTATTTGCTTTTAGTAAATCTACCTCAAAGTATCGTGCATCAATCTGTGTTGGGATAAAATGTACATTTTACCTTGTGTTACTACAATGCATAGGTATGAAGATAGTCTAAAAAAAAATTAAACTTTACATTTTTTCTTTCTTCTATTTAAGAATGACAGAAAATTAGCGTGATCAAACGAAAGTGCAGTTTTAGGTTTCAATTTCCAAATTTTCTAAACTCTAGATTCATTAACTTCAGTTATGCACTTAGTGTTAAGAGTTGCGTTACATAGGAGTGTACTGTATGTGTGAGTCTCACTAGAGATATATAAAGTGTAATACAATGGTTAACCTCCCTGGCGGTATGATTATTTCAGATTTTTGGTGCTGAAAGCGGTACATTATTTTGCATGGAAATTTGGCGTTTTATATTGTAGGCCTGTAATTTTTAGGAATAACTCACTTAAATCTATCCAAACCAGAGTCTAGTAGACATCCCGGGTATGATAAAGTTTGAAACATGAAATCGTAAATTATAATATAATAAATAACTATAAATAATTATCAAAAATAATACCGTAATAGTAATAAAATGTATTCAATACTGTAATCAAACCAAAAACACAGAAATTTGCTCAGCTGCAGAATTGTCGCTGTCGTCGCTTTCAGTGTCTGATGATACATTTCCCCACAAATCAGTATCACTCAATTCTGCAAATGATTCTTATTTAGTATCAGTGTTTTCTAGCTGATCAAAAACCACTTTTGACGTAAAGGGACAATTTTTGGTTATCATGGACATTCTCAAGTTTCCAGGCAGAAAGAATGGACTGAAAGGGCTTATATATATGAGCCCGTCAGCATGGGCATGTGGCCGCCCCCCCCCTTTTCTAATTTAAAT
>BLSH010545181.1:432562-446702 GCA_018402905.1 Glandirana rugosa | reverse complement strand
GAGTGGAACAGGGGACCTAGGTCGCTACAGGGGGCGGCACAGACGTCCGACACAGGAGGCGGGCTACTGAGACACTACGGCCCGAGGCAAGAGACGCTCGCAACGCAGCGTGTCCCTGTCTCTGGCCGCCTTTTAAGTTTTTCACTTTGTGTGTATTATGTATGTCATGTGACATTAGAATGTCTAATGTAATGACATACTTTAGTAAAGTGTAGGGGAAACAGGGATCACTAAACGGGTCACTGGACGTACGTGAAAATATAATATTTACAGTGCCCTTACATCCGGCGTGGTAGGGAAGGGGCTTATGGTTGGTTTTTGGAATGATTTATTTATTTATGTGAGTGTGCTGATAAATAAACCGTAAGTTAACCGGCGCCGTGTAAATAACCACATTATAGCAATTGTAGTGTAACGAAAGTAGTTAAAATAATTAAGTATTTTACAAAAGTGAACTTTTATTATTAGTGGTTGTCGAGTCAGTATTTTCCTGAGCTCGTTTGTTTTATAGTAATTGTGTTCAGGGGGGAAGTTTAGATTTCCCACTGTTTGGTGTATTACACGGACGCTGCCTTTCCCCCACCCCAATGTGCCGCGGCCAATTGAATGCCAAATAAATAGTCGTGTGAGTGTATTTATTTATTTAGTAAGGTTTTTGGTTGGTATTCGGGGAAGGGATGGTGCGGCCTACATTCCCGTGACATTTATAATATAAAAGTGCATGCAGGTCACTGGGCAAATCACTAGGGACAAAGGGGATGTGAAATGATTTCATACAGTAATGTAATCTGTAAGATTACAGTGTACTGTATGTATTATGTGTGTTTCACTTTTTGAATTTTCCGCCGGTCTCTGTCCCTGTGCGACGCAACGCTCGCAGAGAACGGAGCCCGGCATCACAGAGTCATCGGGCGGAGGACACAGCCTGCAGACACGGCGGGGGACATCGCTGGATCCAGGGGACAAGGTGAGTAACCCAGCCTGGATCCAGCGATGCAATCCTGAGTGTGGCTCGGGGTTACCGCTAATGGTATTGAAATTCCACCCTAAGCCACACTTGGGAATACCGCCAGGGAGGTTAAAGGCTAAGTTCACCTTTGTTCACCTATTTTTTTCTAAATTCCAGCTCCCCTATGTACCAATGTAGCATTCATGTACTTTTTTTTGCAAAAATATCAACACTTTCCATAAAATCTACAGACACTGGCCTCCATCCATGTTTCCAAACCATGTTTGCAAACATATTTATTGCTTCTGTTTACTTCCTGATCAGACTATAGGTCATGACACAGGAAGGAGTTGACCAGCTGATGCCATTAGCACACACCCTGCATCATCCACACTCCTACCTACCTCCCATCTCCAGGTGCATGTTTTTTTAAATGAAATGCAATCAGATTGCATAGTGTATGGCCATCTTTATACAAGTACATAGGAGTGAGTGGACAGAAACACTCAGCTGTCAAGCCCCATTCACATCTCTGCATAGCGGGAATTCGCATTCCCTCATGCATTTTTTTTGTTTTGTTTTTAGCGAAGTGGGGAGGCGTTTGAGTATTTTCACTCATCACACAACCCCACCTGAATGGGCCGCCCTACACAAAGAAAGTGCCCCAAAGAAGCTTCAGAACTTTTATTAGAGTGTAGCTTGGTGCATTTTTTAATGTGATTTTTGGTGCAGCGCATTTCTGAAATGCAAGGAAACATACAGATGTGAATTGAGCCTCATTGTTCTTGTGTAAACGCACTAATTTCACTTTCAGGCCCCATTCACATCTAGCATAGTGGGAGTGAATGTTTTGTGGCTCGTTTTTGCTGTGACATGCATAGGGCTGTCTGTTGATTTCAATTGGCTGCATTACATGTGGTTAATGGGACATTTTGGCATTTTGTGGGTTGCATGTTTTTTACTGTGTGTTTTGCAGCATTTGCCGCTCGCATTTTCACATGACAAAATGTGTGTTTGCGCCTGTGTTTGGTGTGCCATTAACAATTAATGGCACTGAAAGGGCAACTAGTAATTTTACGTGGGAGATTGCATAATCAGATTGTATAGGGTATGGCCACCTTTATACACCTAAAATTACTAGTTGTGCTTTCAGTGCCATTAATTGGTAACGGCACACCAAACACAGACGCAAACACATATTTTGCCATGTGAAAAAACAAGTGGCAAATGCTGCAAAAATGCATAGTAAAAACCATGCAACCCACAAAATGCCAAAATGTCCCATAAGCCAAATATAGCACAGACCATTGAAATCAACAGGCTGCCCTATGCATGTCACAGGAAAAACAAGCCACAATATGTTCGCTCCCACTATGCTAGATGTGAATGGGGCCTGAAAGTGAAATTGGTGCGTTAACACAAGAACAATTTACATCTGTGCATTTCCTTGCATTTCAGAAATGTGCTGCACCAAAAATCACAGTAAAAAACGCACCAAGCTCTGCTCTAAAAAATAGTTCTGACGCTTCTGTGGGGCGATTGCTATGTGTAGGGAGGCCCATTCAGGTGGATGGGCTGCCCTATGTGTAATGAGTAAAAATGCCACAGCCCCCCCACCCTCGCTAAAAAAAGAAAAAGCATGTGGGAATGAGAGTTTCCGTTATGCAGAGATGTGAATGGGGCTTGACAGCTGAGTGTTTCTGTCCACTCCCTCCTACGTACTTGTATAAAGATGGCCATACACTATGAAATCTGATTGTGTGTTGTGTATTTAGTGAGAAGGGTCATCACTGATTGAATGCATTTCATTTAAAAAATGTGCACCTGGTAATGGGTAGGTAGGTAGGAGGGTGGATGATGAAGGGTGTGTGCTAATGAGGTCAGCTAGTCAACTCCTTCCTGTATCATGACCTATAGTCTGTTCAGGAAGTAAGACAGAAACAATAGATACATTTGGAAACATGGATGGAGGACAGTAAGGTAAGTATTGCCTGTAGATTTTATGGAAAGTGTTGATATTTTTACAAAAAAAGTACATGAATGCTATACTGGTACATAGGGGAGCTGGAATTTAGAAAAAAAAGTGAACAAAGGTGAACTTAGCCGTTAAGGTGCTTAATCTGGTAAAACATAATTTAGTCCTAAAGCATGTTATTTTTTAATTCTTGCAATTCTTGGCAAATTTTTGCAAATTTTTACCTATTCTTTAATGCATTTGATGATTTATATTTTTAAGGTATATAAAATCTTTATTTTATGAATATATATTCAATACAGGGTGCACCCACGACACAATGGTTTTGCAATACATTATAGGTCTTCTAAGTAGAAATCACAATTTCAACAATAGGGTCATATTTATAAAGCAGTGAAAGTGAAATTCATCAAATAGTCACTTCAGGAGGAGACTCAATCATTGTAATTTAAAACACGTACACCAAGAAGATTGCACTGCAGTAAATGTTTAGTAAGTGTCATAGTCACTGCTTTATAAATACACCCCTAGGTTTTTGCTTGTTTTTTCAGTAAAGCAGCTAACAGTAAACCTGCAAATCCACCTGTTGGTTGCATATAATAAAAATGAAATAACTGCATGCAATACTTTATACAATTTTATACATTTAGGCCTTGCATAATAATAAATAAATAACATATACAATTATTTCCCTTTAAGGTAGTATGCATTGGGCTAAATTTAAAAAAAAATGCAAGGCATAGTAAAGCAGAGTGTTGCCCATACCACTCAGTCAGATACTTTTAATTTTAAGTTAGGCACCTTGTCATGTTGATCCTTTTACCACTATTCTTTCCACAGCTTCACTGTTAATTAAAATTTCCTAGATGTCCACTGTGGCATACAATTCATGTTTATGTAAATACAGTACATCCTCCAAATAAAGCAGGTATAACTGTATACTTGCAATGCTTTAACACTGTAACACTGTGTAAGAATGTAAAAGTCTGGAAGGGATAGTCAAGGTTTTTGGACCATATATTTGATAAAATGCAGCCAAAATTAGCTTGTGTCATGTACAAAAGGTAGAGAAAGTTAAAAGGGCTTCTTGGGGGCCAAGCATCAGTTTATATCACCTGTGCAATCTGATAAGTAATGTGTCCCAAATGAGTTCTGGCACTCCATATAAATTATAACCATTTTTTTTATATTTTTTTCTAGATACAGAATCTTTTACAGAAAATCATTTTTGCATGTAAATCTAACTGCCAAACTAATTTCCTTGTACAAATGATTTCAGTTCAGGTTTTTGGTCTTTAGCCTCCAGCTTATTTTAAGTTAAGTCTTTTCTCAACTTAATTATAACCAGATGGCTAGTCTGAAGCTCTAACTGACTTCTAGGTCAAGTAACGACATTTACTGTCTATAATCTCCTGCTGAAATATTACACACATTGCGCTTCCTTGCATTGCTTATTAATCTTCATTGGCCCCAAGTTGGCAGCCATAAACTCTGAGTAAGTCTTGTCTTTCACTGCACACAGATTGTCGCATATCTATGTATAATGGCTAAGAAATGCCACTTTCATTGTGTCACTTTTAGCTCAGCCTTGACACAGATATATCACATTGAAAATGTTTTCTTTTATGTCCATAATTTTTATGAAGTTGAACATATTTTGTAAATGACAGCTTGGAATTCTTCTAAATCCTTTTATTTATGACTTTAAAAAAAAACACCACTGACAAAAGCTTTAAAATGACAAAAGATAAATGGTATCACATTAACGTCTGCTATATCATGACCATGGATAAAAAAACTTGTGAAGTGTTATAGGTAACTGTACTGTGTGTTATACTAGTCTGATAATTGGATAATACAAGATTCAAAGATTTGGTCTCAACTCTATACGTGCTTCTCTTGAACTATCACTGCATTTGTGTATTTACAGGGTACATACAGCAAATAGCTGTGAAACTAAGGGATATATTATGAATAGCAAGGCTTTTAACAAATTTCTGTTATGCATATGTACTCACTTTGTTCTTCCTGTGATATCCTTTCTATACACACACCTAATGTTTTTCTCTAGGTTGTCTATGTTTTTTTGTCCTTCAGTCTGTCTCTCTGCCCTGCTTCACTCCATTGCCACCTGTATGTTGTTGCCCATTTCCTCTTGCTGTTGTTTATGTAAGAGTGTATTTTCATATTTTTTTATGGAACATTTCCATTTGATGCTTGTCATTGTTTCCCATACGTCCCCCTTGGTCATTGCGATTTGGTTTTATCTGTTTGAATGGACCCAGTATCACTTCTTTGATGTAAGTGTATCTTACCTTTTTAATAAAAATAATATTGCAGTATTACACTATGGAGAATTTTTTTTCTTTTATGGTCTGACTGCAACTGTGGAAATCCTTACTGCTGAAATTACCTTGGTATTATGGTGTTCCAAATTATTTGATGGAGTGTCGCTCACCTGTACTGAGAGGATTCAAGTGAATGAGGAAGATTTGTATGAGGATCCGTAGCCCTGGATGGTTGGGTGCCAACGTCAATTATACCCATGCGTAATTTCTCCACCCTCTGGTAAGCGCTTGGTACACTTGGTGGTGGATTCACTTTGAGAGATTGGTGGTGGTCACTACATGCTGTTTATATGCCGTTTATGAACTTGGGATATTGACATATAGTTGTCTCCAATCAAGATTGATGTGTGTTTTTGTTGCGATACACACACTGTTTGGACTTTTTTATGATTCAAGCACTGTCACTTTATTTCTAGACTTTAATTTAGACACTTGATAGGTGTTTCTATACATGTAATTTGTATATTGGTTACATTAGTGGTTTACCAATTTTCTAAGCACTTTTTAACACGGTGCACTTTACTTTTGTTATATACTATTTTACACAGTGAATGTGAATGTTTTTATTTATATAATATTACCGCTGCACTATATTTTTTCACTATTGATTCGCAAGTGTCTGTGTTGTTACATTCCTAGCTTTGTGATTCAATGATTGGTCTTCCCTTTTTTTTAAACTGCATTTCTTTATTTCAATATTAAGATGAAAAAATGACATAGGCAGAATTATGGAGGGTATATATAAGATATGATTACATTTCCAGAAGGTTTGCATGATCTTGCTGTGCAGCATCAACAGTATGTCTAATTGAGGCATTATATGATTAGTTTCCTCCTGTACTGGATCCAAAATTAACATTAACAATATTTCTTCTTTTTTTATTTGCTTTTACAGCTCCTGGTTGGCTCCTGTGCATTTAGTTTGCTTGGCCATGTTAACCATTTTCCCTTTTCAGTTTTCAATGTGTGTTTGTTTTTTCTCAGGGCTCACTCTTGCTTCATACTCTCAGTTAATAAATCATGGATTCAAAGAAAGAAATGGCTGCATGCCATGCTTAACCACTTCAGCCCCGGAAGGATTTCCCACTTTAGGACCAGAGCACTTTTAGCGATTTGGCACTGCGTCGTTTTAACTGACAATTCCGTAGGCGATGTTGTACCCAAACGAAATGTGTGTCCTTTTTTTCCTACAAATAGAGCTTTCTTTTGATGGTATTTGATCACATCTGCGTCATTTCTGATCGCCGCTATAAACAAAAGAAGAGTGACAATTTTGTAAAAAAAAAACAAATTTCTTACTTTTTGCCAAAATCCAAACCAAAAAAAATATAAAAAAACATTTTTTTCCATCAGTTTTGGCCGATTTATATTCTTCCTCATATTTTTGGTAAAAAAAATCACAATCGGAGTTTATTGATTGATTTGCGCAAAAGTTGCCGCGTTTGCGGATGATGAGAATTCATTTCTGTTTTTTTATTTTTTACTAGTAATGGAGGCTATCTGCGATTTTTAGTGGTACTACGATATTGCAGCGGACATGTTGAACCATTTTGACACTTTTTTGGGACCATTGGCATTTATACAGCGATCAGCGCTATAAAAATGCACTGATTACTGTGTAAATGCCATTGGCAGTGAATGGGGTTAACCTGGAGGTGGCGCTCTAAGGGTTAACTGTGTTCCCTGGGCATGTTCTAACTGTGTGTGGGCTGGCCTGGCTTGGGGAAGGGAGTGATCACGGCATCCATATACAGGAAGCCTGTGATCACAGCCCTTCCCCCTCTATGAGAACGGAGATCCGTGTTTACTTACACGGACCTCCATTCTCTCACTGCGGGGGGCCATTGCGGGTAGCCGGCGGCGATCGAGTCCACTCTACCCACTCCCTGGACCCCCGAACACAGTGAGCATGCGAGTGCGCCTCCGGCAGCGTGCGCTCACAGCACTAGTTATCGCAGCTGCCGTCATATGACGGCGGTTTGCGATAACGAGCCACTCAGACTGCAGTCAGCGGTCTCCAAGTCGTTAAGCCTGAGTCCATTTATTGAAATGGCAAAGTGACACACACTAGACAGTAGCAGGTACAGATAGTTGACAGTCAATATTCCCCTCACACGTGTTTCTGGAATAAGCTCTTTAGGATGCTGGGTGCTTTAGCGGCTGGATACTGGAACCCATACAATACATATATATTCACCAGCACACCAAGGATCATCAATTTCATCCAAATGTTTTTTTTATTCAAGAAAGATCACATCACAAAGAAGTGTAGTGCATCAGAGGTGCAGATTGAGCAAACCATTCATAGTCCTCAGCCCATATTCCCCTCACACACGTGCCTGGAATAAGCTTTTTAAGATGCTGTGACATTTCCAAAAAAAATATTTGATTAAATTCATGATCCTTGGTGTGCTGACGAATATCTATGTATTTTTATGGGTTCCTGTATCCAGCTGGTGATTGCTACAGTACCCAGCATCATAAAGAGCTTATTCCAGGAAAGTGTGTGAGCGGAATATGGACTGTGGACTATGAATGGTTTCATCAATCTGCACCCCTGATGCACTACACTGCTTTGTGATGTGATATTTCTTGAATAAAAAAACGTTTGAATGAAATTGATGATCCTTGGTGAGCTGGCGAATATCTAGCTAAGGTACAGATGGCTGACGTGTTTTACACAAGAATACTGTGCTTAATAAGCACCATATTCTTGTGTGAAATGCATCAACCATCTGTACCTACTACTGTCTGGTGTGTGTCACTTTGCTATTTCAATACATGGAATCAGGTTTAGGCATGATGTGCAGCCATTTCTTTTTTTGAATCCTGTTTCTCGGAAGCAAACCGGGGCTAGCACCCACGCTTGGGGCCTACTCAAGCCTAATTACTTCACCTGGAGCGGTGTCCCTCTTGTTTCTTTGCTAATAATGCATGGGTGCTGCTTGTATGTGCCCTGTTGTAACACCATCGTCCATATTGAACCAGTAATTATTCTGCATTCTGCCAAAGACCAGCAACTAAAGCAAGTAGCCACAGCCATTAGTCAGTCCACCTGTCCTAGTCAGACAAAATCAGATAAAAACCAACAAATACTAAGCACACACTACATCATGACTTGAAAGACATGGCATGCAAGTAATATGGGGACAGCTATTGTTTACCCCCTTCTGAGATTTCTATCTGCTTTCCTTGTGCTGATCTAATAGCTTCAACTCAGAACAGTAACACAGATCAGGAAAATCATAGAAAATTGAGACTTGGATCTCTTCTCGCTTTAGCAGAGAGAAAATCTTTGATGCCCCTGTGATAAAGTCACAGGAGAAAAGAAGATAATTGTTTTGCTCTTATGGATAGGCAACTAATTAAGATTGTGAGGAATGTACTTACAGGGGCAGGAGACCTAGTAATTGTGTAATCATGTGCTGGGTGTACTGAAAAGGAAGAAAAAGTTGGCCATAATATTAATCGCTTCCTGTCCACAGCCTGAAAATAAACTTGCCTTGCACAATTTCCTTTGATGAGAGTACATTTAGAACATTCCCTATTTTGAGAGCCAACAGCTAACACTGTGCAGCTACTGGCTCTCAGTCCTGACTGTCACTAACAGCTTGCATTTCCACTAACAATCTGGAACCAGATGGAAAGGATTCCAATGATGTGATCACTGATGTGATTCAGAAAACACACTGGGGTTGATTTACTAAAACTGGAGAGTGCAAAATCTGGTGCAACTCTGCACAGAAGCTTCCATGTTTTTTTTTGTCAAAGGGTAATTGAACAAGCTGAAGTTAGGCGCTGACTGGCTACCATGCACACCTTCACCAGATTTTGCACCCTTCAGTTTTAGTAAATCAACCCCACTCATTACAAACAGATTTGAGACCCTAGTGAAAAACAAAAGCCTTTAGCCTGGTCTGTGGATGAGGACTGCCACCCTTAGGCTGCAGTGGCATATGCAGTTACATCAGTTTAATACTGATGTAACTTTACAATATTAAAAACATAATAATTGAACAAAAAACTAGAAAAATGTTTTCCTGGCATTTGTAAGTGTATACTATAAAAAAAAATATATTTTTTACAGCATTCCCGATAAAAGTTTTTTGTGTTCTTCAAATCTATGCATAGATTATTTAGATATGCATACTAGTCATAGAGTTATGTTAAATGTTACCACATGAATGCTGGCACTACTATATTTGGCCTGGGGATTGAAGCATTAATACATTTTGTTCATAAAAAGGTTAATTTTGTTGAAAACCAACAAACCAACAAACCGCAAACAACTTTTCTTGCCTGCAAGATAACGGTACCTAATAAATTAAATATTATGATGTTTAAGTCCTATATGTATTTATTTATTAGATATAGGTTATAATTTTCAAAAACACATGACTAACTTGACATTTTACCGTAAATTAAGTTCTGATCAGGCCATAACCTCAAAATACTATTATAATGGATAATCTCTACTCTCAAAATCAAACACATCTTCTGTTTGCTTTTTGTTTTAGTTTCTAGCATATTATTGTATTTCCAACTGTCACAATTTGTTTGTGCAAATGTACTCTACATATATAGATATACACGCTTCTATGGCTTATTATAATGTCAGTTTTATATCCATTCACTATCTCTATTGAATCTTATCACATGAACCGTATTTTACCCTGTTATTACACCCTGACCCTAATTTTACACAACATTGCATTAACTAGTAACTGCTTCATGACACTTCAATGATAGTCTAATCAGGAAGACTGTAGTGTAACAAAGGGCTATAGTAAGCCCATGCATTCAACTTCATATAATATTTAACTTAGTGTTAATATTTTAAAATAGTTACTTAAAACAGATATTGTATACCTGTATGAATAAGTTGCATTCGTAATGTCAGCTTTAAACTCTAGCTCAAAATGTCAATTTTATTAGCATATTACACACAAATAATCCTTTAGTATTTACAATAGAGATAGTCACAATGCGTATAAGAAGATTAATCATAATCCCGCAATGTATTTGAAAGTTTAAACATATCATGGATAAACTCTTCAATTGGATTTACACTTTTTTTTCAATTTTACTCATAATAGATTTGGTAATGAATTGTACTAAGGCAGCGTGCAATGTAGAAATGTATTGTTTACAGGAAATTTCCCCAGATAAATTACAGTTTATATTACAACTATTTTCCCTTGAGGGTAAAATGTTCTTTACACATTTCTCTGCCACTATGGATATGTATCACTGGGGTTGATTTACGAAAACTGGAGAGTGCAAAATCTGGTAGACGATTGGCTTCCAACCAGTTTGTTCAATCAAGCTTTGATAAAAAAAACAATCTGGAAGCTGATTGGTTTCTATGCAGAGCTGCACTAAATTTTGCACTCTCCAGTTTTAGTAAATCAACCCCACTGTGTTGTCTGTCTGTGTCTGGATAACTTTTTTTTTATTTCTGAGCATATACATTTACCTGTTTGCTACAAAGCTAGAGAATTGTCCTTTCATATTGCAGAAATACAGCGTGTTAAATGGGTCTTGAAAAAGTAAAGCCATGACCACACCAAATCATCCTTGCATTTTTAAAGTCATTTTTTTTCTATTTACTTTAATAACAACCTGTCACAAGCATGACCAATTCAAACAGAGCTTACAGTAAATGAATGCATAAGCAGAGCCTACCTTCAGTAAAACTACATGTCAAAATGCTAATTAGATCCAGAAATATGGGCATATACATTTATATGCAAATTTTTATTTTCCTCTAAGATAAGCCTGTAATCTGCCTCCTGGGCTTCTATTTTAGGGCTTTAAAAAGATAGGCAGCCTTACTGACCAACTGAACAAGTTGGCAAAAGACTTTTGTAAGAAAAGTGGAGATCATCATAAAATCCAGTATCATGTTCACATGTGGTTTTTACTGTGGATAGTGGGCTCATTTTGAGTTGACCATGTTTGTGCGATGATAACTTTAACTTTACTGCTTTTTTTTCCTCCCAGTTGCTCTGTTCCAGTTGACATTTGTTCCAACTCATTGTTTCTTGTTTTTGCACCACTTTACGAACAGAAGTAAATGTCAGTATTGCTGAGGTAGGTTGTATAGATCATATAAACTCACTACTTCACAGGCATGCATGGTCACCCAACACTGTACTCATATGACATTTTTTTTTTTCCACACAAACAGATCTTTCTTTTGATGGTATTTAATAACTGTTGAGTTTTTAATTTCTTGCTAGCGGAAAAAAGACCAAAAATGTTGAAAAAAAACATGTTTTCTTTGTTCATGGTATAATATTTTGCAAACAAATGATCTTTCTTTATAGATTTAGACCAAAATGTATACTGCTACATTTCTATGGTAAAAATAACCAAAATCTAGGCCTGCCAATGCCAGGACACTACAAATTTCTCCTAAATGACCCCTTTTTGGAAAGTAGATCGTCCAAGATATTTAGTAAGAGGCATGATAAGTTTTTGAAGCTGTGAGGTTTTTGTCACAATTTTTTGGAAAAGGAAGAAATTAAAAAAGTCACAATTGTTTAAACATTTTTTACATACTGTCACCAGTGCAGTACATCGTCATCGTATAACTGGTGTAGCAGTGATCAGGGACACTGACTGCTGGCAGTATGTGAAAAAAATGAATAATAATAATAATAATAATATTTTTTAATTATTTTTCCTTTTTTTTGATTACATCTTTTTTTTTCTTTTTTTACATTTTTTTTTTACAAACAGTGACCAGACCAATATAGTGTTACCATAGTAACACTGTACTACTTTGGGGAGGTGATCAGGATTTTTTTTATTACACACTATGATTGCTTATAGTAGTGAATTACATTAATTTAGTATTTACTATTGTGATTAGCTGTGATTTGCCACAGCTAATCACATGGTACAGATGGGCTGTGATTGGACTTTTCTGTACCATGTGATCACTGTGACCAATCACAGAGCCCAACACAATAGTACACAATGAAAGGCATGAATCAAAGCCTTTTAATATGTACAATTGTCATGTGATCTGCTGTGATTGGCCACAGCAATCACATGGTACCGGCAGTGAGCCAGTAAAGTGATCTGTCATTGGCTATAGACACGGTGGGTGACAGGTCATGCTGCAGCATGGTGAATGGGGCCTGCATAAGGCATGATCCTGGTAGGACACAATATGATATCCTCCCAGAACAACATGGCTCCCGCCCGACTGTCATTTTACAATAGGCCTGGCGGGAAGTTTGCATTTTTAATTTTGCACTATTAAAATCTCTGCTCCCCTCTAAACAGAATTTTTAAATTTGTTTTTGTTTTGGTACATATCGGCAGGGTAATGTCAATCCCCCATGCCATTAGCCTAGAAAAGGCCATTACTGTTTTTTTTATATTCTGTTCTCAAGTACATCAATACAGATGAGTTGCTCTGATGGACATTTATAGTATTTTGAATTGTTAGTTATCACAAAACTGTGAAGATGTCCTTGTGTTAATTTGTTTCTAATTTGTTTCTAAGCTAACACATATAGCAATGTATACAATCATTTTTTTTCTTGTAATAGCATTGAAAATGGAAAACATTCTGAATTTAAATACAAACTTTTCTTTGAGCTTTACCATTCCACTACTTTTCATAAAATTCATACTTATATAACCTTTCAATCAGATGACATTATTGATTATGTTGCAGGGCAAATATTTGGGGATGTACATTTTTTTCACCAGCTGTTCCTAAAAAGAACCTTAACAATATAAATAGTATCAAAATCTGTTAATCCCAAAATCCTTTGTATCCCAAAAAAAATCCCAAAGATGTGTACTACATTAGAGTAGACCACAAAACTTAATAGGAATAAAGTGAGGAACCAAGACATTCCCTAAATGAAAATTAACCAAGACATTCTGGGATTTATGGGGAAGAGGTTGTAGGGAGAAAATGGTCTGGTTGATATACTAAACTGAATAAAGAATGTTCAATTAACTTAGTAAATAAGACAGTGCCGTTTCTTCACTAGGATCATGCCGCGACTGACGGCTCCCACGCACATGCGCATGAGTGACATCATGCGACTCCGGCCAGTCAGAGAGCCGGAGTCTGTGGCCCCTGAAGGAAGAGGGGAGAAGATGGATGCGGTTTGCACAGGGGTCAGTGCGAGAGGCAGGTAAGTGGCACATAATAGGCTAGTATGCGGTGCATTATGCCTTTACTTTACAGGTTACTAAAGATTAAGCAAAACCCAACAGGGTTTGCTTCCTCTTCAAAGTATAGCCAAAAGCAAAACTTTTTTTAAGTCTTTGGATAAAGTAAAGAAAGATTTAGAATGCTTGTCAGTTTTTATTGCTGTCTTCTCCCAAAAAAGTTAAAGTATATCCAAAATTTTAGGTTGTCACTAGAGTTGAGCGAACACCTGGAAGTTCGGGTTCTGCTGGTCCGTCCGAACTTCGGGACAAAGTCCGGGTCCGAGTCCGGACGGAACCCGAACGATCGCACGGACAACGAACCCCATTGAAATCAATGGGGACCCGAACTTTTAGGCACAAAAATGGCTGTAGGAAAGTCCTGGAAAGCCCCAGAGGGCTGCAAAAGGAAGTAAAATGGGGGTAAGGGTAGGGCAAGTGCCCTACAAAAAAATGGGGACAGGGAAATAACTGTAAATATTTTTAAAAAGGGGTAACTAAAGTTACCCCAAGCAACAGGCACGCTAGCAAGCCCAAGGCAGGCCTGAGCCTGGGCCTGAAACAGGGCTTCAAGCCTGCCTGGTCGTCTTGGGCTTGAAGGTCCACAAGCGAGTTGAGATCACTGTTGGATTTTAAAACCTATATGAAATTGAAAAAACCCTCTTCTGTCGTTATTTTTGACTGTTC